>VDFB02151153.1:0-50171 GCA_007258455.2 Sequoia sempervirens
CCACTATTTTTGGAGTCACAAGACTCATCTCATATTGAATTGAAAATATCAGGCCATTCAAATAGCCACTTTCTCCTTGTCATTTTCTACATGACCACACCTCATATTGAGTTTGTGAAACTCCTCAGTATAGGTTGCAACATTCATAGCCTTTTTCTTTAGTCTTTGTAGCCTCCTAAACACTTGAACTTCATAATCTATAGGTAAAAATTTAGCCTTCAACCTACTCACCATTCTGTTCCAAGAGGAAATCATATTCTTTCCCTCTTTCACTCTTTCTCCTTGGTAGTAATTCCACCAAGTTAAAGCAGCCCCATTCAAATTTGTCTTTGCAAACTTAACTTTCTTATCTTCTACCATCTCCTTCTACTCAAAGTAATTATTTAAGGCATTAATCCATTCTAGTAGTGCCTCAACATTTATCTTTCCCCCATACACTGGAATTTCCATCTTCACTTTAGTGGCTTTTGCTTTAATGGTCTTCAAGGCTCCAATGAACCTTCTCTCTTTTGGATGGCTTTCCTCTCCACCCTCTACCTCCTCCTCTGAGGTAATCTCTTCCTCAACATTTCCTTTCCTTCTCTCTAAGGCATCTATTCTATCCCTCAAGACCTTCATCTCTCTTGACACAACAAACCCACCTTTTGGAAGCATCTTCCTTTATTCACCACAACCTCCAAGTCTCTTCACAACCTTTCGGATCAAAGCTTGGCTCTGATACCACTCTGATGCAAAGTGAGCAGGGGAAGACAACAAATTGAGATGGAAAAGAATCTTTCTTGGCAATTCTCTCAAATACTCTTATATGGATTCTTCTAAAACACTATTCCTTCAAGGTAATGACCCAACTCACCTAGGGTTCTTGCACTCAATAGAACCAAGGGGCTTGGAACCACTTATAACATGTTTAAAATGGCTATTCCAAAACATAACACCCTAACTTGCACTTAGGAAACTCCATTTATTTATCGCTCTAACCTTTAGGCCTCTTTACCCTTATAAGCCTTATAGCCCTTCCTAGGAGGACAGTCAATATAAAATCCACATACAAGCATATACCAGGCCTAAGCCAGTGAATTTAGACAAGTTTTATATGACCCTATAAGGCCTCAAAACCTCCCTTCATGACAGTGAGTAGTAGGACAACAATGGGTTAATGTAACGCTGCTCCAAGAGGCCTAATTGGTTGGCTATAACATAATTTAGACTATCTAGGCTCTCCCCTTCACCCCAAATACTTTACATAGACTCTTAAAAAATATTTACATCCATTTATATCATTCCTAAGTTCCTTTTGTATCAAAATCACCCTAAACAAGCAAAACCCAACTTTTGCTTCACAAACTAGGCATGTCACATGAAGATGCCAGGCCTAGAACAATGCATAACTTCCTCCAAACAACATGTCATTCTATAGGGCCTTGTAAATATGAAAATATACACAAAATAATTCCATCCCACCAAGATTGAGCATTGTTACATTATGGAGATGGAAGTAAGAGCCATTTTTTAGTCAAAACCCTAGTTTTGAGGGTTTTCAAACCTGTCCTTGCTAAAATGGAAATATCTCCTATTGTACTCAATGAAAATCCACCAAATCACCTCCAAATGGAAGCCAGTTCTTCCCTCTCTCCAACCATAATAGGTTTATGCTTGTACAGTGGCTGTACCATGTAGGAAAATAGAGAGTTTACACAAAGAATTCCCAGAAAACAAGAAGTTTTTGCATCAAATCTCCAAAAATGGTTAATCAACAACCTTTCCTCAACCAAGAGAGGCTTATTTCTACCTTCAACCAACCTACCCAATGTTCTACAACTAAAATTTGAATTGGTTGTACGTTGGAAAGTAACACAACTTCATTTAGACACGTAATTGCCTAGTTAAGGCAAGTTACCCAACTTTCACAAGATTGAATACAAAGAGGCTTTAAGAGGTGTCAAAAGGCATCAAAACCACTTTAAAACATCAAGGAAACTCCCCTCAAGTACTTGGTTGCATCATGGCATCTTGATTCTTTAATTTTCCAAGGTGCACCAAGTTTACAAGGTGAGGATGGAGACCTTGTTATTACATTAAAACTCAACACCAAGACTAAAAACCTACCACAAGTTATTGAAGATGGTCCTTAGGACCTTATTACATCAAATTCAAATTGAAATCAAACAAAAACAAAAAAAACAAGGCCTCAAAGAGGCATGGAGACCTCAAGGTGCCCCTGTACCACATTTATGGCATTCCATGAGGGTTTGTCTATTTGAAAGCACAGGTTCTTTCATTGCTTTGTATTTTGAGGCCACCATGATATTTTTATAAAGAAAACCTTTATTTAATGCATATGTAATATGAGGTTTCCTATAGAATTTTTATGCTTTTTCTATTGATGAATTCCTTGTACTTGGTTGGGATATTGAACTTGGTCTCTATAAAAACTTTATGCATTAGATTTGATCTCTTTACAAAAGTTTGTTAGTGACCATCACCAAATAATCCATGGTACATTTTCATACTCTTTATACTAATTTTCATAAGCTTTTAAAACTAATTTTTCTTCCATAGAAAAAGAGAAACCCTTCATCCATTTTGATTAGCTCAAGATACCTAGTTCATGCTTAGAACTTTGTAACCTCAAATGGAATAGATCTCTGTTTATTTCCAGTTCTTTTATTTCTGCATCATCATACTTTTGTAACTCCCAACTATCATATACATAATATTTCATGTAGTTCTATTTGCTGAGATTGAATCATTTCCCTCATTGATGACAATAAAGCATTAAATAATTACTGTTTTTCCTTTATTTTTCAACCAAACCAATTGCTCCAGGATAACTGTATATTGTAATTTTGTTGCATAAGAAATATTTTATTAAAATCCTTTCATGGCTGCATATTATCTCTGTTCTTTATCCTTGCTCTTGTCTATTCTTTTCTGATAAAGAAATTTGCAATAAAAGAATATATGCATTAAAAAATACATAAAATATTTGCATATATTATAATAATACAATAATTTCTTCATATGAGGCTGCTCTCTAAATTTCTGCAAAACACCATATTGATTTCATGATATTCATATTGCTTATATCGTTATTACCTTTTCCCTTTGTAGTTCCTTGAAGTGATATTTGTGGATTTAACATGTATGCATGTTCACTATCATTGAAAAGTTGATATAATGGATTTAACCATTAGATTTCCCTCTTAAATAAGCTCAATTAAGTTGATTCTTTGATAACTCAACATGTCGAGCTCAACCCTTGTGGGAGCCACATTTTAACCCACGTGTTGTAATTTTGATGAAACAAAGTAGCAACAATACTTTTCATGTATCTACACATGAAGCAAACAAGTTAGAAAAATAGTGAATTTGATAATCTCTCCTAACGATTTGATCTGGCAGTTTTTACATTTATCTTTTAGATGTTGACTAAGTTGACTCAATTTGATAATAATTATCATTCATACATTTGTTGATAAGCATGTAATTGGATATCATGCCCTAATATCTAACACAAGTTTACTATCAACTGCAGGTTCTGGAACTCGGGAGGAAAGGAGTTGAAGACACTGAAGATCAATCTGGAAGCAACAAGTCAACCCTACATTAGCCTTCCCAGGAAATGACAGACATGACCTTCCTTTTATATGTCTTTCTTCTTTTAGTTGATCTTCAGTTGTATGGTTCATAGTTGTTGAATTTAATCAACTTAGTCATAACCCATGGCTTGTGTGGCGTTACATAAACATATCTTTTAATAAATTAGTTGTTTCATGATATGTAATGGCTTATGTACCAATCTAAACTTGTTCCAATTAGATAATATTAAATAATGAAATTGCAAATGTTTAAAGTAAAAATTCTTCAATCAAAATGAATGATTATTTTTTCACTCTTGCTCTTAGATCTGCAATTCCTTTTGATAATCAACAATGACAAACATTGCAGAAAATAATTCAACTTTTCATAACATTTTCTGAATGTCTGCTTTCCAAATGAATCTTGTTTATTGGTTTTTCTAAACTGTTCAATAGTTTAATCTGAATTGTTTGAATGATTTGAACAAATCAATCCTAGACAACTCTTTCATTCTGAAAGCAAGGATTAATTGGATGACTTAAGATCAAAATTTTTGTACTCTAGCAAATAACTACTCTTTAAATCTTCACTAATTTTAAGAAAGAAGCTAAAAATTAGTAACAGTTACCATGATCCAAGCCTAGGGAGGTTCAATTCATGTTGAAGGGATATACTTATGATAAGGTAATGAACAAGTAAGGTTCAATGCATGAGAGAGGGAAATTGTCTCTTTATTTAGGTTTTTCTAGGTCAACAAGGGTTCCTTGAGGTTTCTTTTCATCATAATTAAAGATAAATATCAAATAATAGTTCATCTAGAAAAATAATTGTGACATTTTTACATAACAAGGCTCATAAGATTGTCAGTAAGCACTAATTTTATTTAAGATTTAACCTCTAGTTTAACATATTACAAAGAAGGCATTAATTTAATATAGTAAAGATTTTTCCCTTATAGTGAATGCAAGTTAAGGCTTATTTGATGTGCTCTTGTACTAGTAAATTAACAAACTTAACCCTCAAAAGTGTATTTTTTTATATTCAGTCTCTTTGATAATATATTTCCTAAATATTGATGCAAGAGATAGATGGTCCTTCAACAACACAAACACAACTCAAATGAGTTCAAACACCAATTTGTTTCACAAACTCAGACTTGGGTTCTTCTTTACTAGATTGCTTACTCCTTCTAGTAGGTCTGCAGACCTATTTACTCAAATTTTCTTACCTATAACCCACTCAATCACCCAACTCTTGAAACTTTCAGATACCCTTATGGCCAAACACTAACATCAAAACTTCCATAGCTTCTTTTGAAATAAATGCTTCAAACTAGCACTTTATCGCTGCCCTAAATCCCAAAATAGGCCCATTTTACAAAGAGACCCTACTTTAAAATTGTCCTAAACTCCAAATATCATTGGGGAAGCACTCAAAATCCACAAAATTACTAAATCAACCACCTTTGAGTAGAGATTACCTCGCTAAAAACCCAAAACTCAAAACCCTCCTTTTTGGCAACTTTCTTGGGGTTTTTATGAAAAACAGCGTTCCCAACCTTGCCACTCACTAAAACTCTTCAAAAATACCTAATAGATCCTTTAAAATCTTAATATATCTTTAAATCTTTCCACCTCCATGTTTCATAGACATTCCCCTACTAAAGCCATCAAATTTCACTCAAAAACCTTCATTTTTAGCATATTTGCAATACACAAACTCACTTGCAAAACCTATCAAACTCTTAACTCCCTCATAGACTCTTATTATAGACCTAAATACATCTACTCTAGGCCATTACATTGAGCCACAGTTAGAAAAATAGATGGAATGGCCAAAATTGCATGATTAGGGCCACAAACCCTTATTTTATGAACACAGACCAGTAGGTGGTAAAGTTGCTCTCAGAAGCTTAAAACTTGATGAATCTTCACAAGAAAAGAGTCAAAAAAATATTTATTCAGTCCTCCACAATATAAATTTTACCCTTGAACAAATAGATGCTTTATGGTCCTTTGTATTATGACTGTAAAGTGCTGATTTTTAAGAAAAAATACATAAATTTTAGAGTAAACACCAAATTTGTGCTAACAAGAATCAATATTATTTAATCCCCCCTCTTACAAATGACTACCCAAAAATTTTAACATGTTTCCTACTTTATTACATCAGTTACAAGCATAGATTCAAATGGAGGAGCATTTATTCTCCTTTTACATGCAAAATTGCCAAGTTGCACACTGTTTTTAGCTACTTTTCAAAACTGACAAAATGAACCCATTAGCAACCTTGAATGGTCTGAAAATGTCCTTATTGCACCAACATTCACTCCACTTAACCACTAAAACGACATTACAACAATTTAACAACCTTGACAAATGTTAGAAATTCCTAAAATAGTGCATTTTGCAACTTTTGGTAATTTGCAATTTTACATCTTTTTGCAACTTTTAACTCTTTTACTCAATCGACTAAAAAATAAACCTATTATATAGTAAATGGTCTTATTAGACCTTATTTAGTGAAAATAGACCATATCTAAAACAAAAAAAACTCTAACATCACTACTTGTCATGTTGGCCTTTATTTGAAGCCTTCATATGCTTGGGTGCACTTGCACCATTCAACCCCATTGAAAAGAACTCATGTCACATGAGTTATGCTTTTAATCTAATCCTCCAAGCTTTACACATGATATTTGACCTGCATATTCCATCCTTTGGTTCATATACAGTGATCTTGTAACCTGCCTTGCTTCCTTGATCTTGCTTGCATTTGAATAAGTCTCCAACTCTACAATCAGACCTGCTATTTGTCTTCTACCAGCCCCTTGTTCAAAACCTGATTGTATTTCTTCATCTATACCTGTAAAAAAACACTCATTAGTATTTCTTTGAGCTGGCCTCCCTTTCACTCCAGCTTCATGCTTGCATCTTCCCTCTATTCTTTGTCCATTCTATCCTTTTACCACAACCATCATTCCTACTTTCTTGACAGCCTTTTGTACCATCATGATGTCCTTAGAACCTATTGTACTTACCATACCTATAGACATCCCTTGTCCTTTCACCTTATTCTCAACCAAAGGGCACACCATTGTACCTACCAAGACATTATCATTCCAATTTACTATCAAGTCCTTCTTCAAACTTAAATCAACCTTTTCACCTACTGTCCTAGCATTATCTAACCTTGAATTGATTGTAATACCCACCTTTTTGTCTTCTCTCACAACCTCTACAAGTTATTTCTTTCCACACATGATCACCTTAGACTTACCTTTATCATCTTCCACAAGTGGAGTCAAAACAAATTTACATCCATCCTTCTCTATAGTGTATGTGTTTTCTCTCCCATCATACAATGCACACCTGTCATACTACTAGGGCCTACATAGGAGTAAGTGGCAACAATCCATGGGCAAGATATCACAAACTACCTTATCTCTATAACTCCCAATTTGAAATTCAATAACTGCTTGTTCATTGATCAAAAGAGACTTCCCATCACTCAACCAAGACACCTTGTATGGCAACCCATGAGGTACCTTTTGCAAATTCAATTTACTCACCATCTCAGTTGACACCATATTCTCAGTAGAGCCAAAATTAATAACAATTTTGCATACCTTGTTTTTGCACTTACATGTGGTTTTGAAAAGACTCTTCATTTGCAATGGCTCCATCTCCTTTGTTGCCTTCAATATAGTCTTCCTCATCATCAACATTTCACCTGTCTCAGGGGCAACACGTAAACTTGTAGAATTTGTACTCTCACACTTCTCTTCTTGAATTATTTGTGCCCTCCTTTCAATCGTCTTTTCTCCACTTGATGAACTACCAAACTTTTCAGGACATTTCCGAGAAGGATGACCATATTCATTACAATTATAACATCTCCCTACAAAAACATTAGAACTTCTACCATCACTAAACTTGCCTCTACCCCTAAAACCTCCTCTTATATCAACACCTTGCTTCTTACCTTCATTTTCTTCTTGTTCATCATTTAGCTGCTTTGATGTAGGGATTGATACTCTCCCTCTTGTACTAGTACCTCTTCCTCTAACAGATTTATCTTTCCTTCTTTTGATCTTTTCCTCCACCCTGATTGCCAATTGAAAACATTCTTCCATAGTCTTTAGGTTAGCGATAATAAGTTAATCTTGAATATTGAATATAATACCACCTAGATATCTAGCCACTTTTTCAACTTCATCCTCATTTCTCCCTGACCTTATACTTAGTTTGTAAAATTCATCTATATATGTCTTGACATCTAGATCCTTTTGTTTCAAACCTTGCAATATTTTATACAATTGAACTTCATAATCCCTTGGAATAAACTTACCTTTTAGTTTTTGTACCATCTTGTCCCAAGAAACTATCCTTGATTTTCCTTGTTTTCTCCTTTCTGCTTGCTCGTAGTCCCACCCTAGAAGAGCATGACCTTTGAGTTTTGTTTTTGCCACCTTCACCTTTTGTTCATCTAAAATGTCTTCACTTTCAAAATGGTTGTCCATGGCTGGAATCTAGTCAAGCAACTCTTCTTCATTTAGATTTCCACCATACATAGGAAGATCAACCTTTACCTCCATTGAATCACCTTTAACTACTTTGAGCAACTTTGCCATCCTCTTATCTTCAGGGTCTAACTCCTCATCCACATCCTCATATTCTTCATCTTCCTCCTTTGTTTCACTTTCACCATTCTCATCTCTTCTTTTCTATATCTCCAAGGCAACAAGCCTTTCCAAAACTTCATTGTGTGACTCCCAAATCTTTGCATGTTTCTCCTTCAGTTCCTGCAACTCTCTAGTAGCACCAACACCCTTTAGAGGCATCCTTACAAACTTGTCTTTTCACCTACAAAATTCAACCAAATCACCTACAAAATATCTAGTAACTGAGCTCTTATTCCAATTGGTACAAGAGATAGATGGTCCTTCAACAACAAAAACACAACTCAAATGAATTCAAACACCAATTTGTTTCACAAACCCAAACTTGGGTTCTTCTTTACTAGACTGGTTACTCCTAGTACGTCTGCAAACCTATTTACTCAACTTTTCTCACCTATAACCCACTCAATCAACCAACTCTTGAAAATTTTAGATACCCTCATGGCCCAACACTAACATTCTTCAAAACTTCCATAGGTTCTTTTGAAATAAATGCTTCAAACTAGCACTCTATCACTGTCCTATATCCCAAAATAGGCCCATTTTACAAAGAGACCCTCCTTTAAACTTGTCCTAAACTCCAAATATTAGTGGGAAAGCACTAAAATTCCTGAAAAACCACTAAATCCACCACCTTTGAGCAGAGATTACCTCACTAACAACCCAAAACTCAAAACCCTCCTTTTTAGCAACTTTCTTGGGGTTTTTATGAAAAACAACGTTCCCAGCCTTTCCACTAACTAAAAATATTCAAACATACCTAATATAGCCTAAAAATGCTTAATATAGCTTTAAATCTTGCTTCCCCCATGTTTCATAGACATTCCCCTACTAAAGCCATCAAATTTCACTCAAAAACCTTCATTTTTAGCATATTTGCAACACACAAACTCACTTGCAGAACCTATCCAGCTCTTAACTCCCTCAAATAATCCTATTATAGACCTGACTACATCTACTCTAGTCCATTCCATTGATCCACAGTTAGAACAATAGATGGAATGGCCAAAATTGCATGATTAGGGCCTCAAACCCTTATTTTCTGAACATAGACCAGCAAGTGGTAAAGTTGCTCTTAGAAGCTTAAAAATTGATGAATCTTCACAAGAAAAGATTCAAAACAATCTTGATTCAGTCCTCCAAAATATCAAGTCGACCCTTGAACAAATAGATGTTGTACGACTTTGAATTCTAACTGTAAAGTGCTGATTTTTAAGAAAAAAATACATAAATTTTAGAGTAAACACCAAATTTGAGCTAACAAGAATCAATATTATTCAATCCCCTCTATTAAAAATGACTAAAAAACCTTTTAAAAAAAATTCCCACCTTATTACATCAGTTATAAGCATAGATTCGAATGGAGGAGCATTTATTCTCCTTTAACATGCAAAATTGCCAAGTTGCGCACTATTTTTAGCAACTTTTCAAAATTGACAAAATGGACCCACTAGCAACCTTGAATGGTCTGAAAACAACCTTATTGCACCAAAATGCACTCCACTAAACCAATAAAATGACATTACAACCATTTAACAACCTTGACATTACAAATTCCTAAAATAGTGCATTTTGCAACTTTTGGTAATTTGCAACTTTTGACTCTTTTACTCAATCGACTCAAAAATCAACCTATTATATAGTAAATGGTCTTATTAGACCTTATTTAGTGAAAATGGACCATATCTAAAACAAAAAAACTCTAGCATCACTACTTGTCATATTGACCTATATTTGAAGCCTTCATGTGCTTGGGTGCACCTGCACCAAATATACTAGGCTTGCAAAGAAAATAGGAACACTATTTATTTTTCTAATATGGATTGGTTCATAGTTTGTATTTTTGGTTTTGATTGTGGTGAGAAAACAAGATGTAATTAGATTGGTCCTTTCTTCCATTTAAACTTACAAAGTCAAGTTCAAGATAAGAAAAATATATAAAAAAGTACACAATTGCTTAGTATAATCTTGCAGTAATATAAAATTAAATAGATTACATATATATGCTCAAATAAAATGTGTTTAACTAAAACTACTTTAATAATAAAAATAAACAATAATAATATCTATAATATGATGCCAAGTGAATGTGAAGAATCCTCTAAAAAATTTGACAAGGTCATATTAATTAACTAAACATGTGCATCATATCATTTAACAACTGTAAATGAAGAAATCAATTGAGACTTTAAACAATAATAATAACACACAATTTGAAGACGCTAAGCATTAAATTGTTTTCAGATGGTTACATGGCATACATTCCTACACAAGAACTTGATTTATTGCATTTCAATTGCTCGACACACCATTCTCTTTCATACCTTTGTCGCATAAATTCATGTGGCAACCTTTGCTAAAAGTCACTGAGTTGTTGAAATAAAACAACAAAGTTTTTAGATACTAATACTATATTTTCAACAGTCAATGCATGCTTGATTTCAACCAACGTTGAAATGTATTATATTTAAATACATTTTAATGCAACAAATGGTCAGTTTGAATGCCCTATCAGATCTCAAGAGCTTTGAAAAAATGTGAAATTTAAATTTGAACATATTTTCAATGCAGTACAACAAACTTTAGTGTATTTTCAGTAATTTCTAATGCCACAAAAGACTCCAACATTTGATGGTAGATTCTAACATATCCTTTGGTAGATTGAAACGTTGGAATGTATGTTAAAAAAATAATTATACACTATTATTGAAAATAAATAAAATGGCCACTTTTTAAAATTAAAATCTTGTAATGGCTCTCTTTTTACTGAATTTTATTTCTTTGTAATTCATTTCTACTTAGAGCTCTAATATCATCATTAGCACATTGAAATTTAAATTATAACTAATGTAAACAAATACATTGAAACCATATTTTTGTGAATATTAATTTATATTAATTTCAAAGTTTTTTATAAGGATTTATAATAAAATTATTGAATGAAAAATTTGCATTCAGCTATTTTGGAAAACAATTAATGTATCAATATTTATTAGCATTATTAACATTAAAAGGGGAGTCTCATAAATGAGATGCATGCCCTGTTTTATCATAGAAAATCTTATACTATATACTATACAATTTTTGGATGACAAACCTAGCAAACTGATCTTACCTTGTAGAATACAAATACTCTCTCAATGTTTCAAATAGAGAGATAATAATGTCATCCATGAATTTGAAACATGGGATACTCCATGTTTTGTTGAGCCACAACATTCCCATTACAATTGAAAAGCCAACTACATAGCATGTTGCCATTCCCATATCCCACCATATATCATCCTCTGAATCTTCATTATTTTCTTCATGTACTTTTGGAGAATTAAGAGGGCTACTTGAGCATGACACATTTATTTGTAGGCTACATAAGACTAAATTGTTGGAGAAGTATGTAGAATCAAATGTCATCATCTGTCCTCCTTGTGGTATCATCCCTGATAGGTTATTATAGGACACATTAAAGTAACTCAAGGATGTGAGAAGTTGTAGCTCAGTAAGAATGGCCCCAGACAGATTATTTTTTGAAAGATCAAGTGATTCAAGTAGTGTCATATTTCCAATAGATTTAGGAATCTCACCACTTAAATGGTTTCTTGAAATGTTGAGAATAATCAAACCTTTGAGGGATCCAATATTCCAAGGAATGTTACCTGATAAACTATTGCTAGAGAGGTCAAGACATTTCACTAATCTCAAAATTTTCACAAACTCCATAACTTGTCCTTTATTGTAAATTGTTATTTCATCTACGTAATATTTTGATGTAGCTGGAGTATTAGGGTAATGTTCAAGGATTTATGTGTTTTCTGATTGATTTTCCATTGTAATTAACTTCATAAAGTCATTTGGAATAACCCTTGAATTTTTTTTTTTTTGATATATCCAAAATTTGAAGATTTTGCAGTTTCATTAATTGCAATGGGATTCTACCCTTGAAATGATTTTTTTGTAATATCAAAATCTGGAGATTTTGTAAGCTTTTAACCCAATTTGAAATGTTCCCTTGCAAAATATTGTTTCTCATATCAAGGATTTGTAGATTCCTACATTCTCCAAGTGATGATGGAATATGTCCTTCAAGTGCATTGTCTCCCAATTTCAATGTCTCAAGAGAATTCATTCCCTTACATATATTTGGTATCATCCCTTTTAAGTTATTCTTCTCTAGATTTAGAACAGACAACATGGAGCAATTCTTTAAACATTGGGGAATCTGGCCACTGAACTTATTATTTGACAAATCTAAAATATTCAAACTCTTCAATTTTAAGATAGAATTTGGAATAGAACCACTAAAATTATTTTTGGCTAATGAAAGAAAACGAAGATCTTGTGCATATTTGTAATTGATTTTGAAATTGATCCATCAAATAAGTTGTCTGAGAGATCTATGTACTCAATTGATGTGAGTTCCCAAAACCAATTTGGAATAAAGCCACTTAGAAAATTATTTGACAAATCTAAGAAAACAATGAAATATTGGGTTGAAATAAATGCAGGGAAATTTCCTTTAATATTGCATTCATGTAAAGATAACAACTGAAGCTGAAATTTGGGAATGGTAGAGGCACTAATTTTTACAATCAACATATTGTTTGAGAGATCCAAATAATAAAGTTTGGGGCAATTATTTAAAATAAAAAAATGGAAAATTTCGTTTAAGTTATTGTTGTTTAGATAAAGCACCTCAAGCTTGGATAGCTTAGCAAAGGAAGTTGGGATTGGACCACTAAAAGAGTTATCCCCAAGATCAAGCCTATTCAATTTGTAGATATTTCCTAGAGTAGGCGGAATGCTGCCATTTAATTTGTTTGAACTCAGATCAAGATGTTGCAGTTTGGAAAGATTCCCTAGAGTAGACGGAATGCTGCCATTTAATTTGTTGTAACTGAAAGAAAGATACTCTACATTGGAGAGGCTACTTATTGAGGAGTGAATAAAACCTTCCAAATTGTTCCCAGAAAGATCAAGGCGTAACAGAGGGAGAGCTCCAAGAAAGGTAGGAATCTTACCTCTAAATGAATTTTCTGAAAGATCCAACTGTCGAAGCCATGAGAGATTTGCAAAGAAGGGGGGAATTTCTCCTGAAATCCCACAACTGCTCATGTAAAGTGCGGTGAGATTGGTGAGAGAAACCAAGTATCCTTCCAACCAAGCATCTTCTGCCGTAGTGAGAGTCATGTTGCTCAGTTCAAGATGCTCCAACCCTCTCAAATGTGGTATCCACTCACCCAACTTGTTGCTCTGCAAACCATCATTCCAAGAAAGTTGAAGGAATTTCAAGGTGGACATGTTACCCATCTCCCTTGGAATGGCACCTTGGAGATGATTCCAATGGAGGTCCAAGTGCTCCAATTGTTGTAGTTTAGTCAACTCTCTTGGAATTCGACCAGTAAATCCACAGCCATGTAACCTCAGATACTTCAATCTCCTTAGCTCTCCAATTTGTGGAGGTATGGAAAGAGAGTCGAAGTAATTGTAAGCAAGGTCCAAGTGCTCCAAATGTAGCAGTTGGAATAGACCCCCTCGAACTTCACTCCATTGAATTTTAGAGTCACTGAGATCCAAATGTAGCACATGGCCAGTGTGTGGGTGGCAGCCCACTCCTTCCCAAGCGCAGCAGTTAAACCCTCTCCACGATTCCAGAGAGCCAAGCCGGTATTCTCTTGAATAAGTGAAATTAATCCCTTGTTTGAAATACAAAAGAAAATCTTGTTCCTCTTGTAAACATGCAAAGCAGAAAATAATAGATGGCAGCAGTAAGAACACCACCCAAATGCCCACACACATTTGTATTGCCTTCCAAAAACAGAAAAAAAGCAATACTATTATACTTGTCAGTATGAGAGAACAGAATGAGTAGCAGACTTTGCAAATCCCAAAGGCTTCTCTTCCCTGCTGATGAGATGGGTTTGCAAGGTGAGGCAGATTTATAGCCCATTCAAAGTGCAATCCAGCGCAAATATGTGGAAAAACCCACCCACAATCTTACAATTTTCCAAGTCATCAATCACGATGACTAAGAAAATGTTTTGGTCGAGCACGGCATATCAATCGGCTAGGCTTAACCATCACACACTAAGCTTTGACCGCTTAGGTGGATGGTGTGGGCCCATTCCTTCCTCCGAAGTCCGTTCCGTCTATTCCCATTCCCGTTCCCATTCAAATGGTTAGTCACCATTACCAGTTGAATTGAAATATTGTTCTCACGTAGTTCGGTGGATGTGATGGCATAAAACAAAGCAAATGGCAGAAACCATTCATGTATGCCTCGCACCTGTCATGGAATATCTCGGTGCTGAACTATTTTTATAGACCAGCCCAGCCCGATTATGGTCAGATATTACACATGGAAATGTTCTGTATACGAGTATGAAAAATGTGGAAGCATAGACAAGGTATATGAACTGTTTGACTGAATGCCTCAAAGAAATGTGGTCTCATTGAATAACATGATTGCAGGATATGCATAAAATGCGTTTGTTAAAAATTATTTTGAAATGTTCAACCAAATGCGATAGGCAGGTGTAACGCCAGACTCCGCAACCTTTGCCAGCATCCTCCCAGCCTGTACAAAAATGGGAGCTTTGGAACAGGGTATTCAAACATCCATCACAGTGTAATCGATAGGGGGATTTTGTTAGATCTTGTAGCTACAACTGCCCTACAAAAATTGTAAGAATGGATAAGGCACGTGAATTGAACTGTTTGACAGAAGGCCATGATTGCAGGATATGCAAAATGTGAAAGCATAAACAAGGCACGTGAACTGTTTGAGAGAATGCCTCAAAAAAGTGTGTTCTCATGGAACAACTAATTGCAGGATGTTAACAAAATGGATTTGTTGAAAATGCTTTAGAAACTTCCAACCAAATGCAAATTGCATGTGTAAAGCCAGAATGGGAGCTTTGGAACAGGGTATGGACATCCATCAAAGCATAAAGGACAAGAATTTTTTCAGAGGTAGTTGCAACTGCTCTGATAGACATGTATATGAGATATATGCTTAGGTTGAAATTAATGAAGTAATTATTTTGTGGATGTGTATTACATCTATGGGATTTGTGATATTTAAAAATTGTGACCATCTATGTCTCTTTGGATTACACTTGTTTTCATATTGCTTGTTCTCTACTCATAATCTCCATCTGAGACCTCATAGTCTCACTCTGCTTTTGTTCTAACTCTTTGCTTCTTCCCTTACCTCCATGTGTACATTCCTTAAATCCAAAACCCTATATATATACAACTTTTGCATGTTTTTCTAATGATATGTGTTAGCCACAAGATGGACCAAACCCCAATACCACATGTAACATGTCATCAACTGTAAATAATAAAATTATAAATTTAAATAGTTGAACGGTGGATAAACTTCCTCATGGTGCTCAACACTCATCCTCGATGGTTCAAATCCTTACAAAGATTCTTTGTTAATGTAAACTCAAATAACTTGCCACACATGAAAACAATCCTAATTGTTAACAACCATCCACTTGGCAGACACTCTTGAACTAATTTACTATTTTTTCTCATCTAATTATTGTTAGAAATTAATATGAAACTCAAAAATAACAAAAACTAATCCCAAAACTTGTAAAGCCAATTTCAAGTTATGGTAAAATGCAACAACTTTTTTCGTCATGGACCACTAACTACAAACTAATAGAGAAAAAAATAACTAAAATAAACCACTTTTCTAGAATGGTGCAAGATTACCACATACCCTAGGGATGATCCTACATCACACACTTGGAGTTGATAAAAAACTAGTCCCTCATTTTCCAATACAATCTACCCCTACCTTGGAATTCCAACGTGTTACTTCATCAACTCATTTTTTCCACATCTTTAGGCATACCTCAAGCAATCCATCCTACATACTAATTTCTCTAGAACTATTTGACATTCAATTTCATCAATCATCTTCTATAGTATTGTCCTTTGTCCTATATTCAATCATAATCTTCTCTATCCCTCACATTTGTTAGCCTCCTTTTTGGTTGCCACATACTCTTCTATTACATTCCTTATTGTTGCATGTTCCTCAATAAAACTCCTTATTCTCTTATTTGTTTGCATTATCCTTTGGGTGAGACTTTTATCCTCACATTCCCTTATCTATGGTACCTCTTTTGCATTTGCAATGTTGTTTGGTCATCCAACAATGTTGCATATCCTTGGAATCAATGCATACCACTCCTCTTCAACACACACCCTTGTGTTGCTATAGAATTATCCCTCACTTACCCTTAGGAGCATCAACTTGTATCTTTAGACATCTTTTTGTATGTTGTACGTGTTATCCCTCTCATCATACATGTACACCATACAAGGCACACATTCATCAACGCACTATCACATAACACCTCATCTAATATGCCCATATGTTGAACCTCACCAAATTATCCATACTCACTACTCCTTGTTCTATACTCACAATCTCCATCCCAAACCTCATATTCTCATTCTTCTTCCATTCTACCTCTTTTGTTCTTCCCTTACCTCTTTTCTTACCTTCATTCAATCCAAAATATAGTATACATAACATCCACAAGTTTTCCAATGATCGATGTTAGCCACAACATAGTGCAAAGCCCAATACCACATGTAAAGTGTCATCAACTATAAATAATATATTTAAAAATTCAAAGGGTTAAATAATGGAGAAACCTTCATGTGGTGCTCAAAACTTGTCCTCGAGGATTTAATAAATCCTTACAAATATACTTCTATTGTCGCAAACTCTAAATCACTTGCCACACATGAAAATAATCCCAACTATGCACATATGTCCACTTGATAGATGCTCTTTGACTAGTTTACTATCCTTTTCTCTTTACATTCTTCTCAAATTTTAATATGACACTAAAAAATAATAACTCAAACTATTTTGAAAGCTATAAAGGACAATTTCAAGTTTTGATGAAATGTGGTAGCTTTCTTTATCATAGACTACTAACTATGACTAACAAACAACCAACTAAACTAAACTAAAAAAATACCACTTTTCCATAATGATGCAAGATTACCACATTACTTAGGGATGCTCCTGCATTACTTTTATTAAGGGCAATGAGGCCCATAAGGCTACAAGTTAGGATTGTCATTATAGTGGTGGGGGTACTTCTCCCTACTTTGATCTTTGTTTATAATTTTTTTGTGTTAAGGGGGAACTAGATTTGATCTCTTCAATTATGACTTCTTGAATTATCTTACAACCCTTTCTTATTTTGGCCTTGTAGTTAGCTTTGGCCTTTTTGTGTCTCCTATTATGATATTGATGAAAATTTCAAGATCAATATTCTAGCTTCCTCATGTTGTATCTGTAGGTCTTCCTTAGATGCCTCTGAGCCATTGGACTTGTTTTCTAATGACCGGATTTCTAGTTCAAGAGGAATTTCCTTAATTTTTCCACCAAACTAGGAGAGCGAGTCATCTTGATGGAAATGGGCCAACTAATTTTGGTAGGGTGTTTATAATCTGGACTCATTTCCTTTAATATTTTTGTTGTGTGGATTTTTTATTTGAGGATTCCTTAGGCTCAACTAATTCTTTTCTTAACCATTTCACAAAAAAATTGTGGGATATTATATCTATATTTTCTTATGTAATAGATTTTTAATTTATATTACCTACAAAATATTGAATTTACCTCAATTACTATCAACTAATTTTAGTTCCCAATATTAGATTCTAGTAGAATTAAATTTCATAAGGGTTTGGACAAATATCTCCTTATACATATCATAACATAAACCTTAGAATCTCCCTACATAATTAGTTCATCGAATATTTCAAAATTTTAAAGTTAGTTGCCAATCTACTCCAATATTGTGTGGTACCACTATTCTTCAAGAATATTGTAAATTCTAAATATTGACATTTCTTGGATTTTAAGATTTAACAAATTAAAAAAATGGCCATTTTTCAAGAAGAGGGCAACACGATATAGCATCCTTCGTCCTCCATTAAGGGTATTTAATCCCTTTTCATTTTATTAGGGAATTGTGCTAGAAAGAATCCCCTTGAGAGGAATTTAAGTGTGTAAACATCCCCTCGTTGATTTTCAATCTAGTTTTCCATTTCCCCTTTTGCAAGATAGGAGGCAATAAAATTTATAATTTGAGCAACCCAATTAAGAGATTAATTTATTTCTCTACGCACAAATTATTGGATGGGGGTCTTGATTGCTAAAATAGCATTATTATTAATTTCCCCTATGCTCACTTCCTCCTCTCAATGTTGATTTCCTTTCTTGAATGATGAAAGATTCCTTAGTCTAGATCAAGAACTACTCTCACGAACATTATTAAATAAATATTTTGTAGAGATATGATTATTAAAAAAAATGGACATTCTTTTGTTTCCTATTTGTCATTAATGATATTCATGTATTTCTTTATATAAGTCTACTTCTTCCTTTGGATTCATGCAAATTATAAAGATTTTTCTTGCCTTTTTGTGCACCTTTTCTTGGGATTTTTCCTAACCACTACTAGTATATTTCTCAATTAAAATTTTGATTAGAGTCATGGTGATTATGTGAATAATGATTAACCAAACCCTCAAAAGTGGTTCATTCTTTGCTACTCTAATTCACTCGCATGTGGTTAATCACTATAGTTTATCACTATTATTCATAAGTTTATAGAGTCATTTTTCATGAACTTAGAGACATAATATATAATTGGTTATAGGGATTACTAGGAGACATTTCATAATAACTAGGCCCTCAATCATTTTAATCCCATTTATATCAAAGTAGAACACATTATGTTTTAATTATCCCTAATTTTATGCCTCATTGAACCAGTTTATTAAATGGTTCCATATAGTGCATAATTAAGGATTATTAGGCCCCACAAACCTAATTACATGAAATTAGCATGCATTAGGGATTTATTATCCCTAATTTGACACATGATTTGACCAATAAATTTATTTGTTCAATCAAGTATTTAATTGTAATAATCCCTTTCTACAAGTAAGGGAATTTTTAATAATTTTTGAATTAGCAAGTTAAAAAAAATGCATAACACCTCCATTGTTTTTTATTAGAGGTAAACGGGTTTTGAAGGGGCCCCGAAACCCTGTACAAAAAAGAACAGCTAAAGCAAAAGATAACTAAAAAGAGCAAACAACAACCAAAACACAACAAACCATCAACACGACAGTAACCAAAAAGGAAGGACAAAAACAACAGATTTCTACATATTCTTCAGGATATTTGCAGCTTCCATGTCACTCTCCATAGTCTTCTGATGATCATCCATGACTTCAGACATATCTTTAGCAGGGACCCCCGCCTGCATCTTGGTCTTATTGCGAGTTCTAGCACCGGGCCCAACCACATTTACCTCATTAATCAAAACATTCTATGATCTAGTAACCTTGTCAACTGAAACATCCTCCTCCACTTTCCTTTCACCAGCACCAACAACCTCACTGGGAGTAATCTCCATTTGTTTCTTGGCCTTCTCAATAGGAGTAGATAGGCCCTTAGACTCATACCTCACAACAGAATCAGTCCCATCCATGACCTTATCCAATTTCACAATAATCATTTCCATTTGTTCTTCCAGGGTCAAAATTCTTTGTTTAAATGCCTGCTTCATCCTCAACATATCCTCAACAACAATCTTCAAAGAATCATATAGCTCATCAACTTGATTATGAACCGATGATTCTCCCACTTTACTCGTGCAACACCCCAAACACTTACATTAGTCATGTTGAACTCATGAAATACCCATTTAAATAGTTTAAACAATGAAATGGAGCCCTCCTTAGCCATACCCAAAACATTGGGAAAATCCTCCCTATCAAAGTTTAAAAACATCCTTTTCCTCAGCATCACCCTCCTGGGAAGAACTAACCTTATCTTGGCTCGCACAAACCTCCTTACCTTTACCCCCAGCATTGGAATTTGAATCTTGCAAAGAGAGCTAACAATGTCCTCAACCACTGACCTCCTTCTATTCTGCTTCTCCAAGCCCACACCCGAAGAACCCAAAGCCTCCTGCCCACCAGCCAACTTCGGAGGAGAAGTAGCTTGCACTTCCTGCACTAGGCTAGCAAACCTAATAGCCATTTTATTATTGTTTCCCTCCTTCAGACCCTTCTTCCTCTTAGTCCCCAAAATAGGGTATGACAAAGACACATCTTCAACAATTTCAATCCTCTCCTTCAAGATAGTAGAAGAAGCGGCATGCCTAGTTTTACTAGGATTTTCACCACCCTTGTCCTCACTACAGGTCTCATAATCCTTTAAGTTGGGAATCGAAACCCCTTTACCAAGTTTTCTCAGAGTAGGAGGTTGAGAAATCACTTCCATAAAGGCCTGAGAATCCAAAACAAAATCCTCATCCTCCTCTGTTTCAGACTCCTCCTCCAGAACCTCCTTCTTTTTCCCTTTCAAACTCCCCGACTCTTCCTCCAAAACAGTCTCATAATCCAAGGCCAGCTTCTATTGCTTACCCAAGTTGGGAGTAATAGTAGGTGGCTTAGGGACCGCAAAGGGTTTTGCATAATCTGAAATTAATAGAATAATACCAACATGCAACATAGGATTCTTAGGGTTCCTTTTATGATCCTTCAGACCATACTCCAAAGAATCTAGAAGATAAAATGGAAAGGAGATTTTCTTCTTATGGTGAAAATGATTCAAGAGCACAAAATAATAAGCATTAATAGCAGAAAACTGGCCTTCTAAAGTAATGTACCTCATCAATTCCTCAACAACATCACCCCAAAGGGCTTTGATGGAACTGCACTGGTACCCACCACTCTTGGCTTGCTTAAGCTTTTGTTCTTCATCCCCTTTGACGAAAATATGCATAGCTGCCTTTGATTCCTTCTTATCTTTGTAAACCTTCTTTCCCTCCATTGAGAGACTGGTGATATTCGCAATGAATTCCTCATTAACATCAAATTTAGCACCACCCAGTTTCAAAATCTTGTTATTCCAACCTTTGACAAATAAGGTCGTGGCATGTGGGTTATTTCCATGCAGCCTCTCCAAATATGGCTTAAGCCCACCTTTATGCAATCTTCACCACACCTCCTTCTTGTTTTTAATAGTATCACAGGAGAAGGGCTCCACTCTATTTCTGTCGTCTCCCATGGTCACAAACTTAGTAGAACTTAGGAGCTTGAGAACTTTGCAAACAATTAAGAGAAGCATCAAGAAGGAAGGCCAAAAAATTCCCATAATCCATGTGGCAATGACATTATGGCAGAGAGAAATAATGATCCTAGGACGCCGCCCCATACGGAGAATACTCAAGGTACCGTCAACTCGATCAAGATCTAGCTCACCTTCACTCCAAACAACTAACTGCCACGTGATAATAGTCATGTGAGCCTAGAACATAATGAGGCCACCATACAAATTAGCAATTTTGATAATCATGATTTAAACAAGCAATAGCCTCAATGGGGAGGGGGTCGTCCACATCCCATTCCCTAGAACCACTAACACCTATGTTAGCAAAAACATCAATTCCTTTCCCTAAGAATATGAGAGATATAAACTTCATCGAAGAAATTTAAGATTTCAATAGCATCCATGATAAGGGATTCAACACTCCATGAGGGGACAAAATACTTCTTAAGGTTATTAATTATATTTAAAGAGTCACCCTCAAGCCACACCTTTTTGTATCCTTTGGATTGAGCCATCTTCAAGCCATGATAGGTTGTAGACGCTTCTGCGAAGTGGTTTGTCTGAGTTAACACCTCCATTGTTATCATTTAAGGAACTAAAATTATATTAACTAAAACTTGATTTAAAATTAATAAAATTTGAGTACCATGGAACACCGTGATAAAGGAAATGAATATCACTAGTCTATGGTCTAGCTTTTTAACTTGAAGCACATGAAAGTGGCATATACATTTTAAATTTTGAAAATATAAAATATTAAATGTAGAATTCTTAATGCATTTTATGTTTTTATTTAAATTTTAAATAAAAAAGCATTAGTTTATTTTTCAAAACTTGACACTTTTCTTTAATTATTGAAAAAGTTCAAAAAATGATATCATCTCAAGAAGTATTCTCTTCTCTTGGGCATCATATTTTTTGTTTATTTTTTAAATAGTATTTTTTTAGATAAAATGTGAGAGACCGTTGATAATAAATATATTAATAAAATTAAAAATAGGAATATCCAAGATTGAGAGAGAGAAAGCAAGAGAGAGAGTTGAGGAAGAAGTTGAAGCATTAGTAGTTAGTTGAGGATAAATTGATTTCAAAGTGGATTTGGAGAAAGGAGAAGTAGGGGAGAGTCAAGGAAGAGCATGCCAAAATAGGAATATAAGTGCAGTGAAAATATCTAAGACCTTAGTTGACAAAGACTCCCTAGGCTAGCCACTATGAGAGTGCAGGGCATGCATGAAAACTACTACAAAATTTCTAGTTAGACTAGTCCACATAGTATTGAAAACATAAGAATCCAATGATAATTATTTAGCATTTCATGAGGGAATAAATCCCCCAGTTGAAGTTCACCCATTATATCATCATAGGCAATGACAAATTAACTATAGATAGTTGATGGTAGCAAAAAATATTGAATGAACCAATAAGCAATTGTATCTAGGAAGTCTAGATCTTACACCAAATCCATATAGTTAGAGAGGAAATTAGAGATGATACCAAAGTAGTAAAATATCTTGGTACTAGCTTGAAGATCATCACCTAAAATAGCTTTGAAGGCCCTTTCCAACATGGGGCTAGTCCATAGAGAAAAAATATGCCAGCAAGGTGAAGTCAAAAGGACCTAGAATGAGTGGTTACATTTTTTGTGGAAGTATGTAAATCCTTCTATATCTTTCCATATCACCCCTTTTAATAGAATGTAGAGAAGAAAAGTATGATGACAATTGAAATAGTAAGAAACCTTAAATAGTAATGTACCAATGATCATCCAAACGAGGTGAGTAAAGGGAAAACTATTGAATTCACATTTACTATTGATTCAAAGGTAGGTTGTGGTGGTATTGTAGAGTTAATGAAATCCTAAATAGAAGAACTTCATATGAAAAATGGATTTAAAAACTAGCTTCCCATAATTGTTTACCACATGGAGTTGTAGGGTGAGTAAATGAGTAATTTGGCTAAGAATATTTAAATAGTGCACACACTTTAGCAATTTGAAGGGGTACATGAAATTAGACTATGCGATCATTACAAAAATGATATCTTTAAATCTTGATATTTTGTATTTGACAATGATTCATATACCATAGTTTTTTCAATTTGGCCAATTCTCATATTGGCTAGAATATTTGTAGTTTGATTTGCTTCTCTATAACAATCGTTGAATTCATATGAGGCAAGTCATCCTTATGTTGTGTATGAGACATAAATTAGTAATTTTATTCAAGAAAGAAATTAGGATTTGGTTTGGGCAATAATGACCTACTTGTAGAGAAGAAAAAACAAAAATATTAACATTAATTAAAAGATCATAAAAAAAAAATTTAGAAACTATGCTTTTAGATCTACAAAAGTCTATTTTTTGTTTCTCAAAAATGTTTTTAATGTGAATAGAAGTGGAGGTAATGTTGCATTTTTCAAATAATTTCAGAAAGTTTGTAATTTGGCATTAAACACTACTACACATTTTCGTTAGTAATTGCCTCTTTCTAAAAATATTCTAGCTAGATCTATTTTTATTTTTATTTATTTTTATTCTAGGAGGTATCCCCGTTACCCAGCCCGACAGTGACCCAGCCCGACGATTCCCACCAGTCCTTGCCTTGGGCTTATTTTTGCAGCCAAGTTGGGGAGCCAATGGGGCGAGTTGGGGTGATACTAGTCCCCCTAGGATCCGCACAATCACCCGCAAACCACACGGATCGGATAAGCCTAGGCCTCAAGGTCGACCTCGGGACCTATATGGGACGAACCCAAAGCCCTTAACCGACTCGTTGGTCGAATAGCTAGATCTATTTTAGATAGACTCATTGGTTGAATCTATTTTGAACAAAAATATTATTATCAAATCTATTTTTATAAAAAAATGAATCTAACTAGATTGCATTATTGACGATGTCCCAGATTGTACTTAGAATTTGTCTTAATAGTTTTTAGTTTCCTACTAATAAAATTTCAATGTGACTTTTTTTGAGTTGGAACTAGTTAGTTCACATAAATGATGTGTTATAATAGGGTGAAATAGTTAGGGTATGGACCTCCTAATTAGAATGTCTATTCAAGATCCCAAACTTGGTTTAGTCATTGTTTAATGTTATTAATGTATCATATATTGCATGATAGAATGTGATATGTATTCCCTCCCTAATAGTGAACATTTATCTCAAATTTTGTAATAATAAATAGGGGATAGGATTGAATTTCTTTCTTTAGTGTTATCTTTCTCTAGATTAATTACTTAAGGATTTTATTAAGACCTTCTCCCAAGAAAGGAATAATATAAAGATAACATCCATAAGAGAATAAATTACCATAATAGTCAATTATAAAGCACCTATACAAAAAAAATTAAGGAACATTAAATTGCCATTACAAGCATATAATCCAAAAAATAGTGAAAATAGATATAAAATCATAAATGTCACTCCCTACAAACACCACAACTATAACCAAAAACATCATAAATAGCAAGGAAATCAAAACTCCCTAATGCAAAAATCTTGAATTATCTACCACATTACAATCCACTAGATATCCAATGTATTAGTGTTCTCCTTTACATCCCTCAAGACACTACCAACTACGGGATCAGGTGATGAGACCCTACTTAATGAAATAGATCTTTCTTATGTTAATCACTACAAATCTTATTTGCACAAAATATTAGAATTGCGAAGTTGTTAGAGACCTCTAGACAACACTATAAATTATCATGAAAGTTGTCAACACCTTCCCTACATCTACACAAGAATCATGAAGAAATAACAACTTACAATGAATAACTTCAATTCTTCATTGTCTATAGATATAAATCTTAAAAAAAAATTGAATGAATGTTCTTAATACCATCACTAATAATTTTCTTCCACATTTACCACCACCTCTTCCTTAAACTTCAACACCTCCATATCCATGAAATGTGTAGGAAATATAAAACATATAATCTATACACTCTAAAGTGTGACAAAACTTTTGGAATTTCACCCGATTATACCCTATTCCAAAGCTCCCATTTTGGCAAAGGTTGGGATTCCAAAGCCTTTTCAACAAACCCATTTTGTTAATATCCTGCAATCAGGTGTTCCATGAGTACACACTTCTTTGAGGCATTCTGTCAAACAGTTCACGTTCCTTGTCTATGCTTTCACATTTTGCATATCCTGCAATCATGGCCTTCTGTCAAACAGTTCAGTTCATGTGCCTTTTCCATTCTTACAATTTTTGTAGGGCAGTTGTAGATACAAGATCTGACAAAATCCCCCTATCGCTTATACTGTGATGGATGTTCATACCCTGTTCCAGAGCTCCCATTTTCGCACAGGCTGGGAGGATGCTGGCAAAGGTTGCGGAGTCTGGCGTTACACCTGCCTATCGCATTTGGTTGAACATTTCAAAATCATTTTTAACAAACGCATTTTGTGCATATCTTGCAATCATAGTATTCCATGAGACCACATTTCTTTGAGGCATTCAGCCAAACAGTTCACGTACTTTACAATTTCTTCCGCAAATTACGCTATTCTTTTGGACATGATGCAAATTTCTGCCCCACCAGCATGATGCAAATTTTATGATGGTATCATCATTTCAGTGTCCTTTTAACAAAAACATAAATTGTTAAAAAAAATTATCAAAAAAATTCAATAAAATCTTTTTATGAATATTTGATATTAAATACGAAAAAATATATAAATTTCTTTCTTTAAATAATAAATAATTTAATTATTATATAAATATATTTTTATGTATCATTTAAATTAATAAATTGATTTTGAATAAAAATCATAATTCTTAAAAAAAATTATTAATTTTTTTATTTTTATGTACTATGGATCAAGATTTTTTTATTTGTAAAACAAATATTAAATTTTGATACTCTTTATCAAACAAATAATATATCTTTGACTTATTGTCTATGGATCTAGTGCAAGATTTTCACGAGGGTTGGAAATAGATTTATGTGGTGCTTAATAAATCAAAATTTAATGCTAATGAAATTTTATGAAAGTTAAAAAAAGGATTAGAGTTTTATGACTTTTCAATTTTTGAGAGTATTTTTTAAGTGTGATTTTGTTTAATTTAATAATATTTATATAATAAATATAATCAATTTAGATTAATTATTAAGTATATTTTGAATATAATATATATATATATATATATATAATGTATTTAGTTTTGTAATCAAAGAATAAATGTAGGTTGGTATAATATTGAAATTTGAAAATTTGGAGATTAAGAAGAGATCATGACAATATTTAACTTGTCTAGAAATCAAAATATTTTGCTTACACATTGTAAGTTTGTGCTTGCAAAATATGTGTGCTTGTAATTTTTGAATGCATTATAACATTTCAAGAGGTTTGAAATAAAATTGAGTACTAAATTAATGCAATGCTAGAGGAAAAAAACAACTTATCTCATTCTCATTTGACAAAACTCAACATTCTTTGTTTTATTACTCATCTCAAAATTCACTTATTCTTCACAAGCACTTAATCCAACCATCCAAGCTCACAAATCAGAGTTCCAAATTCTTGCATAACCTTCAAACACCTTAATCATCTTGAAAATGATTGATTCAAACAACTAAGTTCCTTAAAACATTAGTTTATGACCACTTCTACCAAACTATCCTCAAATGCATAACAATGACACTATTTGATCACAAACCCCAAACTTGGACTTTTAAGGCACAACCATTCAACTCTATGCTTGAGACATCTTCAGTTAAGTGTCTTTACAAAGTCTTCCCTTTCAAATGATTCATCTTTCCTTCATTGCCTATCCTATCTCTAGTAGCACTCTTAATATATACTGTCAGAAATATCTTTTCAACTAGGGCTCTATTCCAAACTGTAAACAATTTTTTGGACATCCATTTGAATGTTTTAAAACATACCAAAAGGTCCACACTAGTTTCTTTGAATAATAGTATATAAACTAGACTATCCACGTGCCAAAATAGGCCTAATTAGGTCATTACACACATAGGGCTTATTGATTCTATATACTCCAGTCCCAATTTCTCTTGGTAAATGATTCAAAAAAAAATTATCCTGACTTGTTTAAGCTTAATATACCATTGTATGTCCATTTATTTAAGCAACTTATCAAACCCTATATCATATTCCTCCAAACTGCTCTACTATATACTGTTATACAATAATTACAATCAAAATCTTGATTCTTTCACACCTTAACCTTGTGCTTTTGACCCAAAACCATTAGAAGATGGAAGAACATGCATATAAGAATAATCTCACAAAGAATCAGAAGATTCCACTGGTAAATCAAGGAGAAACATAATTATTTTTAGTCACTGTTACCCTAATAGAGGGTTTTAACTGTATATGGAAAAATTCAAATAACTTACACAAAAATTGATCAATTTGCATGAAAAAAGAAACATGTGGAAGGTGATTGATTAGTCTATCACTTACAAACATTCAACCATGTCTTCTTGCCTATACAGGGCCATACCATGCAAGAAGACCATAGATTTTTGAAGGAAAATACACATAAACAATGCTCTTTATTATTCAAATTCAACCCACAATCACCCACGAGTTCTCAAATGGTCACAAAGCCTTTTTAAAGGAAATACAACATGTCTTTTCAGTTTCAATTGCCTTGTATCAACCTAGAACACAAATGACCCTTCACCTTCCTAGTTTGCATCACTTTTGCAATTTGACAACTTTGAAATTTGTATGACAACTTTTCTCCTTTTTTGAAATTTAACACAAAACAATAAACTTTGACCCTCTTAATGACTTCATAAATGGAAAATGACTCTTCTATCCTTTTTACAACATAAAGACATCAAAATTGCATTAGATTACAAATTTTCTTCAATGAAGCATGAGGTTGCCATGATGCTCCTGCATTATTCTCCCAACCAAAATAATTTCAAGTCCACTTGAATTTGAAGTTGTCAACAAATCTACACTCTTTGTATGCTTTGTCATTGATTCATCTTGAAACAGCTCCTAAACAACTCCATTTTCACCTTTGGTTTGAACTTGTCCATGCAAATTAGTCCTCTATCTTGATTTCCAACTGAAATCAGATTCATTGTGCTTTGGTGCATCTCAACATCTTGTTTCTCCCTTTTTCTTTTGATTGTTTCCTATCCAAAACATTAGTACAATAAAGAAATGACACATTAGTCTTAACACAATACCTCCATATTTCTTCATCTCTTTGTAGGTTTCCAAGATCAACTCATCCTTAATAAGCTATTCTTCCCATCTTGACACCATCTCAATATCTCCTTCCTCTGAAATTAGGTCCTTTGTCTCTATTCCTCCTTCATCTTTATGCTTGGGATCAACTGCCATGTCTTTGTCTTCTTCAAATTCTTCTTCAGCATCTTGAAACTCTTATTCTTTCTCTTTCATCTTCATTTGTCTTCTTTTTCTTTTTTTCTATCTTCTTATTGGGCCATACCATTTTCCTCTTCATGGTCAAGTGCCAACTAAATGCTTGTCTATACAACTGTTCCATCTTTATTTGGAACTCCAACTCTATTCTTTCAATGGCTTGCTTCAACTTAGCTATCTCTTTGTCAAACTTTTCTTGTCTCTTTCTCTTTTTTCTTTCTTCCCCTGCCTACAAACATCTTCTTAACACTTCCATTTTTTTCCTTCAAGCAAGCTTCTTCTTGCTTCCACTTTCTCTCAACTTTCTCTACCTTCTCTTGGCAGCAACCAGGTTCTTCTTAACCTACACAAATCACAACACACAAACATAAAACCACAAACTCTCTTTTCCCAAAGCCTTCTAGCTCTTATACCACTTTGATGCAATGCTAGAGGAAATAAACAACTTATCTCATTCTCATTTGACAAAAATCAACATTCTTTGTTTGATTACTCATCTCAAAATTCACTTATCTTCACAAGCACTTAATCCAACCATCCAAACTCACAAATAAAAGTTCCAAATTCTTGCATAACCTTCAAACAACTTAATCATCTTGAAAATGGCTGATTAAAAGAACTAAGTTCCTTAAAACATCAATTTATGACCTCTTCTACCAGATTGTCCTCAAATGCATAACAATGACATTATTTGATCACAAACCCAAAACTTGGAATTTTAAGGCACAACCATTCAACTCTATGCTTGAGACATCTTCAGTTAAGTTAAAGTAACAATATCAAACTCTTTACAAAGTCTTCCCTTTCAAATGATTCATCTTTCCTTCATTGACTATCCTATCTCTAGTAGCACTCTTAATATATATACTGTCAAAATTATCTTTTCAACCAGGGCTTTATTCTAGATTGTAAACAGTGTTTTAGATATCCATTTGAATGTTTTAAAACATACCAAAAGTTCCACACCAGTTTCTTTGAAGAATAGTATATAAACTAGACTATCCACATGCCAAAATAGGCTTAATTAGGTCATTACACACATAGGGCTTATTGATTTTATATACTCTAGTCCCAATTTCTCTTGGTAAATGATTCAAACGCTTGTATCCTAACTTTTTAAAGCTTAATATACCATTGTATGTCCATTTCTTTAAGCAATTTATCAAACCCTAGATTATATTCCTCCTAACTGCTCTGTTACAGACTATTATTCAAGAATTATAGTCAAAACCTTGATTCTTTCACACCTTAACCTTGTGCTTTTGACCCAAAACCACTAGAATATAGAAGAACATGCATATAAGAATAATATCACAAAGAATCAAAAGATTCCATTGGTAAATCAAGGAGAAACATAATTATTTTCAGTCATTGTTACCCTAATAGAGGGTTTTAATTGTATATGGAAAAATTCAAATAACTTACACAAAAACTAATCAATTTGCATGAAACAAGAAACATGTGGAAGGTGATTGATTAGTATATCACTTACAAACATTCAACCATGTATTCTTGCCTGTACAGGGCCATACCATGCAGGAAAACCACAAATTTCTGAAGGAAAATACACAAATAATGCTCTTTATTATTCAAATTCAACCCTACAATCAACCACGAGTTCACAAATGGCTACAAATCCTTTTTAAAGGAAATACAACATGTATTTTTAGTTTCAACTACCTTATACTGACCTAGAACATAAATGACCCTTCACCTTCCTAGTTTGCATCATTTTTGCAATTTGACAACTTTGAAATTTGTATGATAAATTTTCTCCTTTTTTGCAATTTAACACAAAACAATAAACTTTGACCCTCATAATGACTTCAATAAATGGAACATGACTCTTCTAACCATTTTACAAGGTAAAGACATCAAAATTGCATCAAATTACAAATTTTCTTCAATGAAGCATGAGGTTGCCATGATGCTCTACATCATAAATTTGAGCATATTTCTGGAATGTTTTTTATTAGGGGAAAAATAGGTTTTGAAGGGACCTGAAACCTTGTCATAACAAATATTGCTGCTAAAAAAAATGCAAACCATCAACAATCTAATAATTAGTACCCATCAATAGAAAAATAAGACTAATTAAGCTACACGAAATAGATTTTGAAGGGAATTTAAACCCTTTTACAACTAGGTTTTAGCAAGGAACTTAAACCCTTAACTATGCTTAAACACAACATGAATCAGCCTTGCATCAACAAACCAACTGTTTAGTACAACCAATGTTGATCCAAAGAAAACAGTGAACTTCATAGTGTAGAACACCAACAAATCCCTGATTCTTAAAAGATCCAGCAAATCCAAAGTCCCCACCTCAATAGGGGTTTTGGAGAGAACAACAAAACATTGCAAAGCATCAAATTTCTTGTAACACCAACTCACCTGATTAGCCAACCCAACCTCCACCTCTAAAGGAGAGGACTTCCCTTTATAGGAGAGGATGATATGGTACCCCTTACTCCCAAAAGCACATCTCTCTATCCCACACAAGCTCCACCTCAATAGGAACTAGCATAAGAGAAAATATCTTTCCGTGAACACTACAACTTCCATCTCCACCTCAATAAGAGAGGGCTCCACATCAGTAGGAGCAATCTCCACCTCTATAGAAGACAACAACTAAAGATCACGGTGGTAACTAACTTCAGAAGGAAGGGTAAACACATCATTCCTTGGCAACTTGAGCTTTTGGAACATAAAAGAAAAATATAATAGGTCAGCCAACAACAAAGAAACAGAGACAAAAGTAGCCTCCACTCCCTTAATCAACAACAACAGGAACCTACTGACCTTCCAAACCAACCTTAAAGTTGATAAACCATTATCATTGCATTCCTCGTGAGGTTAAGAAAAACTCTCTTTAAAAGCAAGAACACCAGGGTCATCAAAGATAATAACCCATCCAACAGCAAGAAACCATCAAGAAAACAACCCCCATAAGAAAAATAATCAACACAAACCATAAGGGGTTAAAAACTAAGAACTAGATCCAGAGAAGTTCACAACACATTGGGAATAGACAAACCCAACACACCAAAGGGCCTCTATGCCATCTCTCAAACAAATCTAGAAGAAGTATCCCATCATCCACAAAAGGAGCTTCACCAACAACCACCACTCCAAGCACCAGCACACCATCAGCCACCAGCAAGCCACCACGTCTCAAACCCTACCTCCTAGCAAAGAAGAAACAACATGGACCAAAACAACAAATCCAACCTTTTTAGGGGGTAACAAACTGTTGGAATATGTTTTCATTGATGTCAAAGGGGGATCAAAGGAGAAGTGGGGTTGATCCTATGTAGAAGCATAGAAGTCATTGATGTCAAAGAGGTGGATCAAAAGGGTGTAATACCTAATCCTAGGAGCGAGTTGTTTGGCAATGTTCATTAATGTTAAGGCAATATCAAGTGCGAGCTGAAGTGACCAGGTAAGGAAGAGGAATGTGTAGAGGCAACATAGATGTCACATGAAGGTATCAACAAGGTGATGAGATAGGTCATGCAAAGAAGATAAGTTTGAATTGAAGTGGAGTGCATGATGACAGAAAATGTTTGTGAAATATATATGGTTCAATTTATGGATATACTGGTACAGTGGTTGGTGAAAGTTGAATATTTCTATAAATATTACAAAATTGCCTATATGTTGTATTATTTCCATACAATATTTACACTATGTTTCAAAATGTTTTATTGATGACTCAAAAGAAAAATCTAGGGAAAATTTGATATGGGTTTTTCAAGAGCATTCCAATGATGTGCTCTGCAGGTCTAGAAAGTGAAGGATGTGCCCAAAATTGAATTATATTCACCTTTAGGTGTTTTAGGGTTTATCAGTTAAACCTTAAGTTGTTGTGGTCATAGCAGCCAATATGTTCTTCTATTTTGGCATTTACTGTCAACAACAGGTAACTGGTCACATAAGTTACAACTTATGTCATTCATCCCATGGAGTTGACTGACCCCCTCTACCTAGTGCTTCAAGGTTTTACATCTTCTTCAGATTGGTGGGACCATAGTGTATCGACAGGAGTTTGGGAGGACTCTCTTAACGCTTCTTCTCTTGTTATTTATGGGTTTTATAATGTTGGTCAGCAAGCCCTAGGCACAATAGTATTTCTTTGAGGTTGGGACCTGTTACCGTACCCACCCTTGTATATGTTATGTCAAAAAAATTACCATATAACCTTCTTCTTGGTAGACCGTGGATTCATGCTATGGGTATAGTCCCATCTACCTTGCATAAATCTATTAAGTTCATTTGCAATAACTAAGTAACCATAGTCAAGGCTGACCATAAGGCTATGCATTTATATGAGATAGCAGCTTCCGATCAGGTTGCGGTTGTTCCTACTCTTATCCCTTTAGTGTCTTCCAATGTGTCAATGTTTACTCCAATAGTACCTTCTACAAAGGATACTCTTGAGATAGATGTTCCTAGAGAAGATCCTTCTGAAGCAAGAAATCCTAAGTCTGCTCCTACCTCTTTTCAAGGAAATACATGTCTTGGTGATGATTGGGGTTCTTTAGAATTTATAGAATCCTTCATTATAAAATATAAAGTCAACACGATCCACTTAAGCTTTCCAATAATTTCATCCAAACTTGCTATCAAAGATGATTATTCTTCTACATCGTGGGATAATGTGAACACAAATTGTAATGTTTTTAATGTTGATCCTCCTTCTAAGGAAGATGATCACACTTTTTTTAAAGAGGTTAATGTTGGAAATCCTATCAAGAAGGCTGATGGTGATCCCATAGATGAGTATAATCCCCATTTCTAGAATAATTCTCTTTATGAAGATCCTCCTTTTCAAAATTTGAAAACACGTTATCGCCCTAACTTTAAGCTTGTCACTAAATATGGCTATGGGCGTAAAGGTTGTGGACATAACAAACAAGGCATTCATGTCCCTATAGAATGTGTACCTTGTCAATATAATTTGGGACTTGGTTGCTCAGATGAATGATCTAAATGGAAACCATGGTTGAATGACATGAATTCTGCTCAATCTTGTTCTCCTAAATTGATTCATCCTCCATTATCTAATGTCTTCATGTCTTCTTCTTATGAGTAGTCAAAATTTTCTCCACAAGAGAAAGGGTTACTTCTTGCTCCTCATTCTTTATCTGAGCAAGAGTGTATCTTGTTGAGGCTTCTCCAAGCCAACTTGATTACTCTTCCTCCTCCTACAAATAAAAAATTTCATAAGCATGATCAAGCAAAACATCCTTTCTGTGCATACCATTGAGTGTCTGGCCATTCCACTAGTGAATGTACGACATTGAAGGATAAAATGCAACAATTTTGTGATTCTGGTGTCATCACTCTTCCATTTTTTTGGTGCACCTCTCTCTTTTCTTTGCATGACAAGTGATATCGAGGTCTACCTCTATCCTGTATCTTCTATATTATCTTGCATGGTTCTTCTCCCCTATATGTTGGGGCAGTGATAACTTGTTCTGGAGATGTGCATCCTTCTGAAGGACCCCCTTCTCTTTTCTATGTATTTCAAATGAAGCATCCCTTGAGTGGACCCCTTTTTCTTTTTACGGGTTCCCAAGGGAACCCCCTTTGAAATCTTCTCCTTCAAATGAATTCTATGACATCTAGCTTGGGGGCAGCTTGACTAGGCCTATCTTGTATCTTTGTGTCTAGCTTGGGGGCAGCCTGACTAGAAATTGCTTTTCAAATAGTGTGTTCCTTGAGTGGACCCCTTTTCTTTTGAAGGGTTCTAGAGGGACTTTTTTGAAAGCTTTGAAATTGCGGACTATTTGTGTGACTGTCTATCTACCTGCGTGGCTTTCTCAATTTGACATGTTTTATCTATGGATTGACATGTTGATTTGCAAGACCAAGCACTTATGAAGCTTCTTTTTCAATCATAATCTGTGGAGCCTCCCACATAGGGCTTCCCTAGGGAGAGAGTGCTTGGGGTGCCTTCTTTGCAAGTCTAAGGACCTGTAAAGTGCTTGCATCCTGCAAGATCTTTTTTTTAACTTTGTAGGAGAGAGTACCTGCAAAGCCTTGTGTTCACCTTTCGTAGGTTTGAAGATCGATGACACATTTCAACATTTCCACAGGAGAGAGTACCTTGGAGCCATCTCTCTTGGAATTTTTATTCCTTTCTCTCTCTTAAATTCTCTTCTCTCTTCTCTTCTCAAATTGTATATATTGGGTTGAACATCTACATCTTCTTCATCCTGAGTATTTGCTCTTTCTCTCTATGACATTGGTTGCTTCCCTAACTTTTGGGTGCATTATTCTCTTGAAGTAATCAATCCTTACCTTCTTCTCTCCATTTAAGAATTCTTTTGTGTGTTATTTCTTAATTTGGGGACGACACATAATATTAAGACAACCTTTAATATCAAGGTCTCTTTCACTTTGCTAACTCAAATCTTGTTAGTTTGATGTGTGTCATGTGTTTTTATGTTCTAACCCCATGATATAATGGATTTTTATGTTTTGACATTGATGTCTTGTGCAAGATTTTATTGTTTAATGCATTTGTTTTGTAGGTCTTCAACCTGGAGGCATGCTTCCTTGGTTCAAAGAGTTGACTACTTCCTCTAAATTATCCTTTGGTATCATGATGTTATTTACGTTTAGTAGATTTCCTTTAGCGTACATATTAATGTAGATTCATATGCCCACTAAAATGGGGCAAAATGTAATGTCATAAAATTGTACCTTGTGTAATTTCACATACATTCTTCTATCCACTTTAGTGTCCACTCCCTTAGCACTTGTGTAGGCTCATTTTAGCCCTTGCATCAACCCTTTTCCCCTCTCAGGATGCTTAGGGGCCCCTTTTCAACAACTACCTTCACGTGTTAGCTTTGCTTCAAACCTTGTGCTTTTCCCATTCTTTTCGTTTTGTAGCATGTGTTTGGACACTAGCACATTGCACAAATTTTTGGGCACCACGATAGCATCTTGTGACATTCTGACATTCAAATAGTCATTTTCGAGCATGATTTCCACTTTCTAACTCCTTTTGTTACTGGTAATGGCTCGAGACACCTTGTAATAGCTCAAGAAGCTTCTTTTCACTCTTTAAAATCCATATTTTCAATTCATTTGGTCTTCTTCTTGATCTCTCCCTCTTGGACATACTCTCTGGCTCTTGCTATCTTGCTTGCACAACTCTTTACAGCTTGCTACAAGAACACTCTCAAGCTCTTACAACGCTCTTTACAACTCTCGTTTCTCTTGTAGTTTTATCTCTCTCTCTTTGGATTCCCTAAGAATCACAACTAATATCTCTATTACCTTGTGCTTGTGAGCATCCTGGGATTTCACATATCCCCTATCAATTGCATCTTTATCTCATGATACGGGTTCCCCTCCTTGAGCGAGGATTGCTTTTATCACATCATATTTTCTTACATTGTTCACTTTCTCTATCTATTTGGCTATTTGTGTAGGTGGGAAAACCAAAATGAGTGTTTGACTAAGGAAAAACCCTATATAACCCCAACACTTTCTCTCAATCTTACATGTGCATGTATTGAAGATATTCATGTGTCAGAGGCTTCATTACTTGGGTTGTTGTGAGAAGTTTTCTTTCTCTATCCTCTTTAGTTATATCCTTTACTTTATTCTAATTATGTTGTATTGTATTACTTTCTTGCATTTTGGAAGTTCTTAGTAATTAGATTGCTAGTAGTAACTTTGTTGTTTTATGTGGCATTCTCGATTTTTGGTCTATACAAGACACCAACACTATCCTCCTTTGGCTGAAAATTTTCTAGTTTTTCTAGAAAGCCTTTGTGACCTACTCTTTCTGATTATAAAACTCTTGCATTGTTCCTTGAGGTAGTTTAGGGTAGTTCACCCCCTGGGATTCTCTTGAGAATAAAGAGACTCATGAGTAGTGAATCCCCCTTCTCTACACTTCCTGTAGCAACCAATGTTTTGATCATTTTTTTAACTCTCAACCACCATCCTAAAATATAATATTATATCCTTTGCTACACAATTTTCCTACACTTAGAAGATTATGTCGAAGACCCTTAACATAAAGAACATCATTTGTATTATGATTTCCATCAAAATTGATTGAACCTTTTCCACATATCTTAGCAAATGTATCATCACCAAAATTAACAAGACCACCTTTAAACTTCTCATGTTTAACAAACTTACTCTTATCACCTGTCATGTGATTTGAGCATCTGTTTTCAATAATTGAGTAGTTTTTGTCCTCTCTAACCTGAAAAACAGTCACCATGGTTCCATTATGGTCTACTTCCATAGAAAATTCCTTCATACATCTCTCAGAGTTAGCATAATTAGTTCCAAAATTTAGAGCCATGAACAATCATTCATCATTTTCATCATCCAGGTAATCAGATTCATCATCAAATATACTAGCATCTTCTTTAACATAATAACTTCCCTTAATTGATTTAACTCTATTCTCCTTAAATTTATTATTTGAAGCTTTGAATGGACATCTTGAAGCATAATGGCCTATCTTTCTGCAATTGAAACATTTGAAAGTAATAAACCTCTATATTTTCTAGTGCCCTTTTTCAATCTCCTCACAAATTTCGCTTCTAACTCATCAAAATCATTTGGATTAGATTCCTCATATAGCATGTAATATCTTCATCTTATTTCATCCTTAGGGTTCCAAACTTATTCTTTAGATTTTGCATCTTTTCTTGCTTGACCTTATCATCTCCTTCATAAACACTTTCCATCTTCTTCCAGATTTGTTTAGCAAATTTGTAGTTCATAACCTTCACAAGTTTTGAATTAGAAAGACCACTCAAGAGAGCATACCTTTCTTTATCATTGTTCTCATAAGCCTTGACCTCATCATCAATTAATGATTCATTAGTAGGAATTGTATATCCATCTTCAATTTAATTCTGAACTCCAAGCCCTAGGGAAACAAGAAAACCTTCCATCTGGGTCTTCCACAATGCATAATTGTATCCATCAAATAGAGGAGCCACCTTTTTGTGTGCCATCAAATCTAACTCAAGTGGTTAAGATTTCTTCTAAGGGACCTTGCTCTGATACAAATTTCCGAATGCACAAGACAGCTAATAGGGGGGTGAATCTTCACTACATTTAGATCTATATTAGTCTCTTAAACCCTTAACAACCATTAAACCCTTATCATTCATTCACAGAATATAAACATGAGAAATAGTAATACAAACACATCCAAACACATGAGAACACCAAAATGGAAAACCCAAGAAGGAAAAAAGGACTTGATGAGGATTAAATCACTATATAAAGTAATTGCAACATCGAATACAATAGGTTCACTACACAAAAGAAAGAAGGGCTCATGGCCAATGTCTCACTGCCAGATTAGAAAGAAGAAGAAAGGAGATTATTACAATGTGAAATCCATCTTAGAGCAACATAAAAGATCCACCACTACTTCACTAGGTCATTTGCACTCTCTCTGAAGAATGTAGACACCTTCTACTCATTTCTTCTAGTAGTGTTAGGCATTAAATCTTGCACTATATTTCATACTTTTGCACTTTGCATCTCAACACTTTGAACCACACACATCACACTCTTATCCTCCATCAATTCATCACACATATATACCATCCTCAACCTTGAAAACAATCTACAAGGCTGTTTGTACACTTCAAACGTGCAAATTCAAATTGGTTCATCACCAAAACATTCTCGTAGTGGAGAGGAATGAAGGTGAACCATAAATCTCCATATACATGCCATGCCACACTTCCAAAAACATGGAAGCATATCCACAATTAGTGTAAACACCCAAGGTCAATCGAACCTGTGTTAATACCATTAAAAATTTAAGTACAAACTTCATTTGATCCAAAGATGACTTGTGAACCACATACAACACTTAAACACAATCTAGAATATTCCATCAACATTCTGAAATCCAACAAAACCCTTTGCAACATCACACAACTGAAAGATATATTCATTATGTACAACTAGTTAACCTTCTGCACACTATAATGCATGAATCTAGCCTTATTGAGCACCAAAACTCAAACAACTCAGACTGAAGATAGATATGAAGAATATAAGTACACTCCTAGATCCACAAGACCAGAAACCATAACACAAAGAAATGCAAAGCAAAACCATTTCTCCTAGAAAACACTGCTTCATAGTTCACACACTGGTGAGCACAACTTCTTCTATCGAACGATCTAGAACATGAAACTTTGGATATACAACCTATGAACACCTTTGATCAATATATTCAAACCGCACAAGTAGATCTTTAACCATGAAGAATGGACATTGAACATAGAGATATCTTTGGATGACCATCCTATTCTCAAGGAGTTTTTAGATGTTTTTCCTTCAACATTTCTAAGGATGCAACCCCGTTGTGAGGAGGACTTTCATATTGAACTAGTGTTGGGAGCATAACTCCAATACACATAATATTGGGTGTAATTGTACCTTCAGGTCATTATAAGGCTATAAATAATCTACTCTCATATGCATTTGTGCATCAATCAAGGGCATAGAGTAGTAGCATAATAAGCCTTAGAGAGTCTGCAAGATCGCTAGTATACTCTTCTCTTGTGACATAAAGTTCAATATTATGAATAAAAAAGTTCTTTGCATTTAGAATAGAGAAAAACACTATATAATTGTTGTTTTTTTTATACATATCAAAAGTCATATTCATTCGGTCATTAGCCTCTATCATTGTTTCACCCATCTTTTGCATAGTTGTGTGGCCTTTAAAATATAAATAGTACTAGAGCCTACCATTGTAATTCCCAAAACACTCAACTAAAAATTCAACTAAGGGCATGACATGAAGTCCAAATTTTTACCATATTCACTTAACCAACTCACAAAATCTTGTTTCCATTGCACACACTTCATGAGAAAACATAGCAACATTGACCATTTAATTATAAAGCTTGGTTAGATAAATAATTTTTTTCACAATCAAGGCTAGATTTCAAAGGGAAACGTGAACTTATAATATCAAGATATATTGATTAAATTCATTAACACATTTTACAATTGAAATATAATCATGACACATCATGCAAATTAAATTTAACACAAGAGATTGATAGAATCAATAAAAATATTTATCTAACTTGAAATCGTTACAACATATGGATTACAATAATCTTCACATATATTTATATTTATCATAAATAAATGTATCAACATTTCATTGCATTGAGTTCTTCTACAAGTATTATTCTTTTTGCAATTCTATAAGCTATCCCTATAGAATTTTTACCAACATAAATCAAGAGGTATGCATGCCCATCTCTTACCATCATTTTATACACATTACCCCACACAAAATTAGTAGCAATTCACTAGATCCAATAACATTTAGCTGTAAAATATCTATAAGACTAAATTTCACCATAGTCCCTTCATCAATAGGAATAATCATAATAATTTTCAAGTATTAAAATGGAAAGGATCTAAGGGGCCACACCTATGCCTCAAGGGCTAATCCAACATGACCTTGCCTACATAATGAGATCAGAGGCTTCGTAGTTGAATTACTTGTTCTTGAACCAACTCATACTTGGTTGGCCAACAATAATGCATATCATCTAGCTTTAATTCACAATTGATGTCAACAATTTGGTTAATACATATAATAGACCATAATGGTTAAATTATGAGGGATCTTCCCGCCATAGATGAAATTACTAAATTAGTTTAATAAGATGTATATAAATCATAACCTATGGCCAACACACACACAATTGTACCAAAAACATCAACAAAATTAAAGAATGTCAAATGAAGAGAAAATTGTATTTACTTTGACACAAATATATTAGCTTCAAAATTAATGATAATGTACTTGCAATAGAGAATGTCAAAAGAAAAGAAAATTGTATTTACTTTTAACATAATTTTTAACCTTTGAAGCAAAGAATTCCAAATCAGGATAAAAATGTTGCGATTTAAAGAAGGATTAAGAGTATTAAAAGAATATGTTCAATACCTCATTATGTAATGTGCACACCAAAGTTGATTGATTGCTAAGATAATCGCAATTGTTTGTAATTCTAAATTTTAAGAAGTATGGGATTTTGAACACAATGTAAATGAGCAAAGAAAACAATATTTATTCATGCTTAAGAGTATTCCCAACAATATGGTTTGCAAAATGTATTAATCTATTTTCAATCCTATTTTGTAATAATTTATTGAAATACAAAATAATAGTAAAAATGCAGAGAGGAGCTAGGATACATATACATCCACAACTTTGGCTCATTATAATTTATTGCTGCATGACACATTGATCCATTCTGATAAATATATTTATCTAACAGAAATCAAATTATTGCTTCTATCATGTATATTGATACTGATAGGAAAAAAATGGTTTTATATGTACAAGTACTTTGGATCTTCTAACCTAATATACTAACTTCAAGGAGGAACCCCTATCTTTATTGATAAATCTGCCTATTTAATCCAAATGTTGTGTTGAAATAGCATAAAAGCACTGGATAGATAAAGAACCTGTTAATTATAATATAAACATGTTGCATTAAATTTATAATTAATTTATTTCATCATAATGTAATTATGATATATTCAAAGAACATATGTCATTAATGGATTTTCTTCTACCATAATACAAATTACCAAACACTATTGGTAAACAATAATATAGTTTATATAAACAATAATATGGTTTCCATAATGTACGTGGATTTAATAAGCCACATAAATTAGATATTATATGGGAGAGTTACACTAAAAATTTGCATGGGTTTTCATATCTATTGACTCTCTTATAATGTTAGCCAATTGGTGTGAAAGGTTAGGTGGTGTAGTATTTGTGGAAATTAAAAGTGGTCAAAGGAGGATTAGAAGAATAAAATGTAATGCCTTGATGGTTCTACTTTCAAATATAAGTTTTCCTTAAATCATCATATAATAGAAACTAAATTCAAGATTCATTGCTTAGTAACAATGATTTAAACCTTAGCTAGAAACATTGGTATTGTTGAATGATCTTAAAATGCACTTCTCCACCCAAACAACCAAGTTGTGAATGAATTTCTTAACCAACATTACAAGATAAATATAACCATGATAATTAATGCATGGCTTCACCACTTTCCTAGATGTATAAGGTAAAGGATGAATTGAGAATGCAAACAGGACAGTGGTTGGACAAATCTAAGTTTAAGTCATGCTACCAACTAAAAATTTAGCCAACTCAAACCATCCAGTATTTATTATACAATGAGTTGACTTCACATATATGTTCAACTACTCAATAAAACTATATGTCAAGCCAAATCACTATTAATATTTGTAACATAAAGACTAGCACATAGTGGTGAATGATACCTTCATTTAACAATAGAATTATCTTGTCTTGACTATGTACATACATGGTACTAGAAGACAATTTGTCACATTCTATAGTGGATTATAACCAGATGAAAATTAGTACTCACTTCCTACTCTTAATACATATTCCTTTACTATAATGTAACAACATAGAAAATGAGTACTTACCTCCTCCATACAAAGCTTGATTTCACCCTCTTGATTCCCTCAAGTCTAAGCTTGGATCACACCCAATCACAATCATTCATAGAACATAATAAACATTATATTTCTCCTAGGCCACCTATGTAGATTATACAATTATATTTATTAGATATCATGTGTGTATGTGTGAGTATGGTTCTTTATTCTTTCATGTTATGATGGTACAAATATGTTGTGTCTATAGAAAAGATAAAGCAATCAATAAGAGTAGTATAGCAGCTACAAAAAATGGTAAGTAATTAATTGTAAAGATTGAATAATTAGAAATCCTTGGACATGATAAGAATTTCTTGACACAAAATCAATGATTCAAAAATGATAATAATAGAGTAGCATCACAAGAGTTGAAAAAATTATGCATACACCTAGCGTACCTCTACAACTTGATTATTGAGCATGTTGTTAGGAATTGTTGATGATGTACCTATCATGGTCCTTAGATCTAAACATAAGTCAAATGCGTACACTGATGTTGGCTTGTTAATAAGATTAAATACATGTAAGAAAATCTCCACGATGGTTCATTCTAATAACCAACATTATTATACAGGAGCAATTAACATAAGAAATTAAATAATTCATCCTTGAAGTCAAACAACTAAAAATATCATTCAACTCAATCACAACTTAATCATATATCATCCATTTACAATATCTTTTGACAATATTATTAGTCACAAATAGGAAGTAAGCTTCACATAACTAAACTAATTCTTACATAGAATATGAACTCTATGCTTATTGGTTATATCATTACCACATACCAAAAGACCCCAAACTATGTTATAATAAGTGGGATTAATGATCTTCCAACCATCACGCAAACATTAAATTTCACAATTAATTATTCTATATTATATTTATTGGATAAATTATAATTGGAAGTACTTGTTGGGAGGGAAAAAAATCAAGATTAATCTTATTTCCTAAATTCTTAATGGTTATAGTTAAACATTATTGTAATTTTTGTATTAGAGTGACATCACATTTTCTCGTAAGACATCATTAAATCCATGTGACATCTGCCTCTTATAGGTCATCCTTTGTATAAGAGTGTGTGAACTAGTCTTCGCCATGTTAATCCTTGTTTCTCTCTCGCTCTCCCCACCTTCTAGGTGGCCTGCTTGTTGAGATGTCGCATGTGTGCACATTAGGAATTTTCCCTTCTATATGTGAGTAGACATTTGTGATGCTTCATGGTTGCCTCCATACTTGTAGTGCCTCCCCCAAAAAATTATTTGAGATTATTGTAAGACAAAACAAGGAGACAAAGCAAGTAACAAGAAATTAAGGTTAGTTAGAAGATTGAAACATGTGTCAGATTAGGGAAAAGGAGTGCCACATGTCAGGAACTAAGGTGAGGATAATTATTTAGTCTCTTTTTTTTAGGTATATATGCATACAAATAGCTACCATGTGTCTGGTGCAGATGCAAAGTGTTGCAAGAATTTTTTATATATATAGACCCTTAAATTTATTGTATACATCCATTTGAAAATTCTCACAACATGGAAGATGGATGCCACCAATTTGTATGTCTCATAGCCTTAAATGAGAAATGTGATTAATTTTAGGTGTTATATTAATATTACTGGTATAAATTATTTAAAAGATATAGTTTTACATACTAAAGAAATTTACTTGAAAATGTTTTGGAGTGATCCATATTGTTCAAACAAATTTGAGTACGAGTTAATCCATGCAGCTATAACTAAAGATTTATGATAATCTTTTTTATTGAAATCTTAGATGTTTTTAGGGCCTTATTCAACTCTATATAATAAGTTGGGTAAATAAAATATAATTTAATTAAATTAAATTTGACTGTTATTACTATGTTTCTTAGTGGATAGCAATATGGTTGAATGTAGAACCAACTTATGATCAATGTTAGTAATTGTAATATAATTTTAATGTTGTACCTAAACTACAATAATATTATGTTAATATTAAAATAAGTGTTGAATGAACAAGACAACTGAGAGGGGGGTGAATCAGTTGTTCATTAAAACATCAAAAGCCTGATTAACATTCAGATCCACATCAACTTAAAAACCTAAGTTAATCTATTAGAATGATTTAGAATGAAAGAAAATAATAGAAACTAAAAAACAAATCAACACCATGCACAATAGAACACCAGATTTACGTGGAAAACCCAAGAAGGGAAAAACCATGATGAGGATTAGCTCACAATATAAAGTAATAGTAACAAATACAATAGGCTCACTACCCAAAAGAAAGAAGGGCTCAGCACTTGAATTATAGAAAGAAGAATGTTACAATGAGAAATCCATCTCAATCCAATAGAAAAGTCCACCATAGCATCACCAACACATTCATAGCCTCTCTTAAGATTGTAGATACCTTCTGCTCACTGCTTTCGATGATCTAACTCATTAAAGCTCGCACTGCACTTCACAAATTCGCACTTCACAACTTTACAATTCGCATCACACACTTTGTACACAATCCTCCATCAACACGACACTTATTTATACCTTCTTCAACCTTGAAAACATTCTCCAAGATTGGCTATGCACCTCAACCATAGAAATTCAAATTAGTTAGACACCAAAAATATTCCCATGGTGGAGGAATAAAGGTGAACCACATTTCCTTAACTTGGACCTAAATCAACTCATACATGCCATGCCACACTTCCAAAATCATCAAATCGAATTCGTAATTAGTGTAAACACCCAAGGTCGACTAAACCTTTTATGTAAACACCATCAAACATTTAAGTACACACTTCCTATGATCCAAAGACAACTTGCAGACCACACACAACACTTTAACACAATCTAGAATATTTCCAAAAACACCCTAAAATCCAAAAAGTTCCTTTGCAACAACTTTGACCTAAAGAACAAACTCATCCAGTACACCAAGATAATCCTCCACACACTGTAACTCAAGAAATCAACTTGTGAAGCACCAAACCAAAAACAAATTCAATTGAAGGTAGATACAAACCTTATCAAAAAACTTCTAAAACTGTAAGACCAAAGACCAAACTGTACAGAAATGTGGAGCAAAACCATTTCTCCTAGACAACACTACACCCCAATTCACACACTAGTGAACAAAAATTTCTCTACACAAGGATCTAGACAAAGAGACTCTATATATAGCACCTATGAACACCTTTGATCAACTTATTCAAACCTCATAAGAAGAAATTCAACATAGAATAAATGAGGAGAAAAATCAAAACACCACTTTGCATGCCAAAACACCTCTACAACACATTGTTTCCTATTTTATTCAAATTATCTCAAAGGCACTTGGAAACCAAGCACCACAAACACATTCTCATCACCTTCAATACTTCCTCATCATCACCAATCCAACTACAACACAATAAATTAACCAAAAAATATCTGCAAATAGAAGCTTATCAAAGTAACAGTAGAGGTCAAGACACTAGTAAGACTTACTAATGACAACATAATGCACCTAATCAAAGTATCATCACAAATTTTTAATCATCACTAGTTTTCATCAATGACAACACCAACTACTCATACTTGCAACAATTTCCCCCTTTTTCATTGATGGAAACATATGATGTGAAAAAAAATCAACAACAAACATAACAACTTTGATCATTAACATATTGCTCCATACCAACTCTTTTTCCTTCTCCCTTTTACTTTCTCTCCCTTTCTCAACTAATCCTTTTTCAAATTACTTTCTCTCAATCCCTTTTACATTAATGGAAAAGGGTGACATATTTAAATCTCTTTCTCCCTTTAACATCAATCATACTTGTACCAGCTCACTACTACTCTGCAACATCTTTTCCTTTTTATTGCTCTGCATATTTCCCCTTAGGAGCACAAAACAAACTATGCCAACTAGCAACCATTTCACACCATCACTTATTCCCCATGATTGCAACAACCAACAATGCCACTATCTACTCCCCTTGAGAAGTAGCCCCCAACATCAGTCCAGAACAAGGAATGAACCTTGAGATCCATTGGACTAATGCATAACCTTATGCATCTAGTTCAAAGGAGGGGAAATAACCCCTAACTTCTCTTGGAATCTAACCACAAGACAAATTGCATGCATGATATTCGGTCTAGTAACAATTAGATATAGTAGGCCTTCAATCATTGATCTATACTTTCTCTGATCATCCTTAAGAGATAAATCATTCTTACTCATCTTGCAACCAATAACCATAGGAGCACTCATCGGTTTAGAATCTTCCATTCCACACTTCTTCAACATTCCCTTGGCATACTTTGATTGTGAAATGAATATTCCTTTCTCTATTTGATTGATTTGCAGTCCAAGGAAGAAATTCATCTCCTCAAACATAGGCATCTCAAACTCTTTTTGCATCTCTTTTGCAAATTTCTTGCACATAGCTTCATTTCCTTCAAAGATTATATCATCAACATGCACAACCATGATCAAGATTTCATCCTTTTCAACTTTGAAATAAAGATTATTATCTATGATACATTTATTGAATCCTTGTTGTATCAAGTACCCATCTAAACTTGCATACCAAGCTCTAAGAGCTTGACTGAATCCATATAACACTTTCTTCAATCTACAAACCATATTTGGTTTGTCTAATAACTGAAATCCTTTTGGTTGTTCAATGTGTACCTCTTCTTCTAACTCACCATTCAAGAAAACAAACTTCACATCTATTTGATAAAACTTGAAATCCTTATGTGCTGCAAAAGCTAAAAACATTATGATAGCTTCAATTCTTGCCACTAGAGAAAATGTCTCCTCAAAATATTTTCCTTCTACTTGTGAGTATCCCTTACACAGCATTGCCTTATTTCTTACTAATTCTCCATTCACATTCAATTTGTTCTAGAATACCGAATTAGTTCCAATTACATTCTTGTTTGTTGGTCTTGGGACAAGTTTCCAAGTTTGATTTTTCTCAATCTACAATTTATTTCTTCTTCCATATCCTTGATCCAATGTTCATCTTTGCATGCTTCAATCACTGTTTTAGGTTCAACTTTATAAAGTAAACATAGATTTACCTATACTTCTATCATTACAACTTTTCTCCTTGTCAAAACACCTTTGTTTTTGTCACCAATGATCTAATCTTTAGAATGATTTTTTTGCACATACTTAGGAGTCCTAGGGATCCTTTTTGAAGCTTCTTCTTCTTCTTCAATATGGACTTCTTTCTCCTTACCTTCATCTTTATACTTTTCTTTGTAAGAGAACTCATCTGATTCATATCCATCTATCACCACCGAGTTCTTTTATAAGTATTCATCCACTTCGATGCTTACACTCTCAACAATCTTCTTCAATCTCTTGTTGTACCATCGCTAAGCTTTGCTTCTTATAGAATATCCAAGGAAGATAACTTCATTAGATCTTGTATCAAATTTTCCCAAGTTCTTTTCATCTCTTCTAATATAGCACTTGCTTCCAAACACTCTGAAGTATTTGACATTAGGGATCCTTCCATATCACAACTCACAAAGAGACTTTGCATTGTTTTCCCTTGCTTGAACTCTATTAAGAATGTAGACAAAAGTATGAATTGCTTCTCTCTAGTAGACTTCTAGTAGGTTTTCCTCTTTCATAATTGTTCTTGTTGCTTCATGAATAGTCTTATTCTTTCTTTCAACCACTCCATTTTGTTGAGGATTCCTAGGGGTAGAAAAATGCCTCTTTATCCCATGATTCTCATAAAAAATATTAAACTCATTAGAGGTGAACTCTCCACCTCTATCAAACCTCAAACACTTGATTTTCATATCCATTTCATTCTCAACCATAAATTTTAATTCTTTAAACTCATCTAGAGCTTCTAATTTTGCTTTGAGAAAAGTGGCCCACGTCATCCTAGAATAATCATCAATCAATAGTATGAAATACCTATCACCTTAAAGAGTTCTTATTTTTTCAGGACTACAAAGGTTTGTATGCACCAACTCCAATACTTTGGTAGTAGATTGTTCTTTGAATTTGAAACTTTTTTTTTCTTGCTTTCCAATTTAGCATTCCTTGTAGATAAACTTGATGGGATTTGTAATATTTGGCAGATCTCTCACAACTTGAACTGAATTGATCCTTACTAGGCTATCAAAATTGATGTGACAGATTCTTCTATGTCATAGCCAACTTTCATTAATTTGAGTCATAAAGAAATGACATCAACACCTTTAAGCTAATACACATTTCCATATGTCTTTCTTCCAACAACAACGATAGTTCCGAATCCTTTTATGATCTCACATCCATCATCCTAAAACATAAGATTATAGCCTTTGCTACACATTTTTCCAACACTTAAGAGGTTATGTCTTAAACCCTTAACATAAATAACATCATATGTATTATGCTTTCCATCAAAACTAATTGAACCTTTTCCACATATCTTAGCAGATGTATCATCACCAAACTTAACTATACCTCCTTCGTATTTATCAAGTCTAACAAACTTACTTTTGTCACCAATCATATGATTTAAGCATCCACTATCAATGACCAATAGTTCTCCTCTCTAGCATGAAAAGTAGTCACCATAGCATTACAACCTACTTTTGGAGCACTTTCCTTCACACATCTCTCAAAGTTAGCAAAATTAGATTCAACTTTTATAGCCATAAACAAGCATTCATTATCCTCATCATCAACATAGTCAGATTCATCATTAGATATACTGGAATTTTCTCTAACATAATAGCTTTTCTTAATTTTTTTACCTTTGTTTTCCTTATTCTTGTCATTCACAACTTTGTTTGGAAACCTTGAGGCATAATGACCTATCTTTCAACAACTAAAACATTTGAAAGGTAAATTACCTTTGTATTTACTAGTACCCTTTTTCATTCTCCTCACAAGGTTTGCTTCAACATCATCAAGGTCCGCTTGATATGATTCCTCAGTCTTCTTTGATTTCCTAGCTTTAAAAGCAGTCTCAACTTTTGCATTACTTGAACCAAATTCTTTTAATTCAAAATAAGTTAAGGTGTTAAGTAGTTGATCTATAGAGTAATTAATTTGAATATGAAATTCCTCAATAGCAAAAACCTTATGACTATAAGCTTTAGGTAGAGTTTTCAATACCTTCTTTACCATCTCATCATCTTCAAGATATCCACCAAGCCCTCTAATGGAATTGACAACTTCATCCACTTTCTGCATGTAGCTTGTAATGTTTTCATCCTTTGACATCCACACATTTTCAAACATGATCTTTAGATTTTGCATCTTAGATTTATTGACCTTATAATCTCCTTCATAAATTTTTTCCAACTTTTTCTAGATTTTTTTAGTAGTTTTTAGATTCATAACTTTCACAAGCTTAGTATTAGAAATACCACTTAAAAGAGCATACCTTTCTTTACCATTATTTTTATAGGCCTTGATCTCATCATCAATACTTGGACCATTTTTAGGCATAGTGTATCCAATCACAATAGACTTACAAACTCCATATCCAAGGGATACTAGAAAAAATTCTATCCTTGTCTTCTAGAATGCATAATCTGATCCATCAAACATAGGAGCATTTATCTTGTGCACCATCCCAAATCTACCTCAATCTATTAAGATTTCTTCTAAGGAACCTTGATCTGATGCCAATTGTTGAATACACAAGACAAATGAGAGGGGGGTGAATCAGTTGTTTAGTAAAATATCAAAACCCTCATTAACATTCAGATCTACATCAACTTAATAACCTTTAATCTTTTAGAATGATTTAGCATGAAAGAAAATAACATAAGCTAAAAACACATCAACATCATGCACAATAGAACACAAAATTTACGTGGAAAACCAA
>VDFB02151154.1:0-21755 GCA_007258455.2 Sequoia sempervirens
TATATTATTTGGCTCATTATACTATCATTCTTTGCATCACCATCCATCACATCCTTCATCCTATTTATTCATCCATCACCTATATGCGCCCTTATCATAGCTTGATGTTGTGAAGTATCACAATCCCTTTAGTACTACTTGGCATACTCCAAAGGTCAGTTTGTCCTAGCTATCTCGAAGTAGTCTAACATGTCACACTGGGGGAAATTTGTAATGGATCGTATCGGGTTCTTGTATATCTTAAGGTTATTGGAAATCTCATCAAAAACACCAAAAACATTTGTAAAATTTCTATTAGAAAATCCAAAAGCATTTGCAAAATCTTGTATAGCTAAAATCCAAAAACATTTAAAACATTGTAAAGGAAAAATCCAAAACATCCAAATCACATCAAAACCCTAAAAAGGTCAAACATCAAAAATCCAAAAACAATATCCTGTTGTTGAACTACGTTGTCTCTGAGCTTGAACGTAGGCAAGGCCATCATCAATGTGCCCCTGAGACACCCTAGGTTAGTCCTTTAGGAGTCTGTCATAATAAACTGATATCTCTCAACTGTTTATATCTTCATCTATCAATAAGTCAAGTTAGTCAAACTACGTGGTTTCTATGTATATAATGTAGGAATGGCTTATCTTTGATTAGCCCTCGAGACCCCTAGGATAGGTCTTTAGGTTAGGTTCTTGGTCAAAACTCAGAAAATCCCTAAACACTTGTAAAATCTCTGAAAAATCTCAAAAACACTCAAATATCAAAAAACACAAAAACATTTGAAAATGGAAAATCCAAAAATAGTAGAAAACATTCAAAAGACCTAAAAAGTCTCAAAAATCTTCTACAAAAAATCCTAAATAGCCTCAAATAACCGAAAACCAAAACATTCACATAAAATTTCAAAAAGACCAAAAATAACCTAAAAATATTTTTCAAAATACCAAAAACATTGAAATATTCCAGAAAATCCAAAACCACCCATCCCATCTCACTTTCACCTACAATAAATTTCCATTCATAATAAATCAATCGCCATCTTCAACCTTTGGAAAAATAAATAGGAAGCAAGTATAACAAGTCATAAAGTGAGAACCTAAGCATCAAAAGATAAAGTCTAGATCATAGGTAAATGCGCCAGTGGAGTTTGTATCAAAGGCTTATCATAAAGCTCATCATCATCCTAACATCAAACAACCATCTGATCAACATGTCCTAGGATGTATCCTTCCTGTGATGGATGTAAGTATAAAAAATCACCTTAGCTAAGTTAAACTAGCAAGAGATATAGATAACACTGACTGTTTGTCTTTGATCTTTTCTTATGATTTATCTTAATGACCCATTCCAAGTACTTCTCGATGATGTCTATTTTAAGACGATTTAGAGAGAAGGAATGGGGCATCCATCATTATCTTTCATTTGTGGTGCTTGTGGATACTCTTGTAAAATAATCTCGGCGCATACTTGCTTAGTTGTGTGTGGGGAAGTTGTTTGGAATCCATTGTTGAGTATTGTGTATACTTTGGTCTAATGTATTCTAAGCTTCTAACTTACATTCCGACGAGGTTTCTATTTGTCAAGGTGTGAACAAGAACTATCCTATTTTTTTGTAGAGTCAAAGTCCATTACACTAGATACACCGTCGTCCTGGTTATTAATACCTTGATGCATCGTATCTATGTGTTATATCAAACAATAAGGAACGACAAAAAATACCAATCCCAAGATATGAGAAAATCATCCTACATTCATCATCATCATGCATTTCTCGTCACCATCTCTAATAAAGTCTCGGTGGATCATAGACTTGTTAGATCTTTTGAATCAATCATCAAAATCAATGGTCAAATCATCTTATTTCTTCTATATTCTCTCCACGCTAACCTAGTATCATGAAAATCAACAAAAACATCATCAATGTATCCATCCTACATCCACAAATCATCAACAAAATCATTGTATATCACATCATACATTCTGCATCATCAATATCATTTGAGTTGTGATGAATAATATAGATTTGTTTTTCTTAACATCTTAAATCATTGCATCACATATCATAAACATGCATCACATATCATTTCATAAGCATAAAAATCTGCATTATCCATCCATACATCCATAAGCATACATGATCATCTCATAAAACTACATAGAAAATACATAACAAGAAATGCATCCATATCATTTGCCTAAGCATGACATAATAATATCATATCATCCATCCCATAGCATGTCATGAAAAGATAATGAAAAAGAATATAACATTGCATCCATCCATATCATTACATCTCATCTCATCGCATATCGCTTAAGCATAAAAATAAATAAAGTGCATCCATATAATCATAAGCATGAAATAAGGTGAACACATCATATCGAATCCATATCTGTATCATATATATATATATCAAAAAATGAATGTCATGGTACAATATCTAGATCAATGTATGTATCTCGATCATAAATACAATATCCATGAGGCTATCAAAAAGGAGCCCATGAATGTATATCTATATCAAAGAATCAGGCAACAAAGTCAAAAAGTGTCTATACACTCGAGCTAGCCTTAATGGCTACTCCCCTTTCCAGCCTGTCTCTCTGGTTGATCCTCAACCTTGGGTTGTGCATCACTCCTCTATGAGTAATTAGGCTGTCTAAGCGGCACTGACACATCTATGTGATAGTGCATCCTGTAACAGGCTGCCTTAGTCATAACCTCTCTATACAGCTTGGCAGATACGGTCCTGCCCTGTGTGGCCACTATCATCACCTCTAACTACTGGCAGCGACTGATCTCTTGATCTCTCTCGACAGTCACAACATGTACTTGCTGCCTCACATGATCTCTCTCCATCATAATAGCCACAACCTGTTGTTTGGCCTGGTCCCACTCAACATTGATTGCCAAAATATGCTAGTGGTCCTGATCCCGCTCACCTGTGAGAACCTACACTTGTTGTTGCATCTATCAAATTTATACATCTCATGGATCTAGCCCTGACAGTGGTGGCTACGCTACCTACTGCTACACTAGCTACTGCTGAATGGGAGGCTATTGTCCAACTGGTGGTGCCCTCATAATCTGCCCATCATGGTCATCTTGACCCCTTCCTCTACCCCTGCCTACTCCCCTCCCTCTGGGTCTCCCTCGTGGAGGAGCACCCGCTAGATCTGTAAGCCTACGAGGGGGTGTAAACCATGCATCATAAGTAGGCATCGTCTATGCAACCACCTGGCCTTGGTCGTATTCCCATGGTTGTGCCACCAACTTTTGGAAACCCTCGACCACCTCTAGAGTTGGGATAATGGGTCCCCATGTGGGAACTTCTAGAGCTGACCTCACAAAAATAGCTCTATAGGCATCATCTGGCCTATCCTGCTACTCTCCAAACTAACATGCTACCCTATCTGGAAAATATCTCTCTATAATAGTGTGCTCCCGACCCTGCATGTATCGGGTCTATCTGGCACATAACAACTGTTGCACATTGGCGTACCACACTAGCATCTATAGCTAGGGTCACCATCTAAACACTGTCATATCGGTTGCCATCTAAACATTGTCATATCATCAAGTACCTACCACTAGTACGGGAGTCCAATTTTCCCAATACGTTGTAGGTTGATGGCACCTCTATATTGCCAAACCACAGGATCATTTGGCTCAACATCGACCATCTACACAATCGGTCAGAGCACAACAATATGCTCCCAAGCCCAAATGTGAAGCAAGGTCACCCCTACACCAATAAACTCTGTTGTCGCAATAGACAAAGTTGTGCATATCATGATACAGTGAGGCCAACATCATCGGTCCCATGCAAATAATGTCCTCCTATGGAGCATCTTGTGCCATGCTAAGCCCCATCCTGGGCTAAACCCTCTACTCTGTCGGTTGGGAGTGACCAAACCTAAAATGATGGTTGCAATAATCAATCAGAATGTGGGCACGTGACCTCTATATGCCTCGAGGTCAATTTGTGAGGTAATTAGAATGATGGACTCCATCTCCATCACCTCATGAGAGATATCGTATATGGAATCAACATCATAAATCACACACTCGCCATGTATCAGAAAATGTAGAATCTGCCATACATCCTCTAATATTACCATCGCCTCGCCACTAGGAAGGTGAAATGACGAAGTCTCACTGTGTCATCTCTCGCACACCACAATCATCATAGCTAGATGTGTCCAGACGATGGGCGCATATGCAATGTACCATAAGTCGATCTCTCCCAGGTGCTCTTAGTGTAACTCAAATAAATCACCTAGTGTCTCCAAAACTATGGGTCGATGCTCACACGACATCAAGGGTGGAATGACCTGCACCCACGAAGCGCACGACATCAAAATTTGACTCAATTTAGAATTTTCCAACTCCAAAATCACAATAGCATTGCTATTTACAATAGTGTCGCTATATTTCAAATTCCAAATTGCGATGCTCGAAGGCATTTCAAATTGCAAATCGCAAATCACGTTGCCATAAACATATGTGTCACGATTTAAACTTTGGAAACCCTAACTGTAATTTTCAAATCGAAATGTGTGTCGCCATATACATATGTGTCACAATTTAAATTTGGAAACCCTAATTCTAAATTGAGAATTGCATCGCAATATACATATGCATCACTAAAAGTCATTTTAGCATTGTTGATTCTCAAATGGGCATCGCTATATAGCGACATTGCCAAATTTTAAATTCTAAAGTGCAATAAATGCATCAAAAATTCAAATTTCAAATCATGTTTTGAGTTACATACCAATGGTCCTGAGCCTAGAATCCGCTGGTACTCTCGAACCCAATCGGAAATGTGTCGTGGGAGCTCTCGTCACACCATTTTGTCAAAGGGTTAGAGCTCAAATTGCAAGAATTCCTTAAGGTATGAATGCACAAAGGAATTGAAAGTGACCCTTCTTGGCCTATTTATGTTAGAAAATTAGGTTTTTTTGCCCTAATTTAACCTTCAAGCTAGGGTTTATCATTATTTTCACCACTTTTGCCAAAATGGAGCTTATTTTGCATTGTTTTTTGCATTTTTGGCATATTTCTTGCATCCCGAAACCTTTCTAGACCCCTTGGGTAGCTTTTTACCTTTATCAAAAAATCAATCCAAAATTCAAAATTTTCGTCCAATTTCTCGAGGGGGTAGGGAATCAGCTTTATCCTTCCATTGGGGCATCTAAAAAATTAGAAATTTTTTATTTTTTGATTTAAGCAACAATTTTTATTCAAAGAGCATCAGTCTTTGAATTGAAGTAGTAGGTACCTCACTTCAAAGAGGGGCAAAATGTAGACACTAAAAAATGTCTTGAATGATATCATACACTCAAATCAAGTATACTAACTATATGTGCATAAAATTGGTCATGTCTAAATAATCCTGACATTTAATTAAATATTTATTATTTAATTAATTCCTCTAAAGTCTTCTACAAGTAATTAAATTTAATTAATTTAAATACATTGTTCATTCATTATTCTCCCACCATAATTAAATAAATTATTTTTATTTGATTATTTCACATATCTACTTGATTAAATTAAATAAATACATTTTATTTATTTAAGTTAATTATCATCTCTTAAATTTAATTAAATATTTTTAATTAAATATCTCTTTTTCTATTTTAAACTTTCTCCTCTCTAAATTTAATTAAATATTTTTATTTCTTAATTAATCTCATAACACATGTCACTCCTTCTAATTTAATTAAATATTTTTATTTAATTAAAATATCTTCTCGGGCTTTCCAAATCATAACAATGATAATTATGAAATTCTCTCGATTCTCATAAATCTTTAATTAAATATTTATTAAGAAAAATCACCTTCATAAATAAATAAATTTGAACAGATACCAAATATTTTTCTAATGTATCTTCATTTTTCTTTTCTAAAAAAAGATGTGATTTTTAAATCATTCATCTTTATCTCTTCCATGAAAATGGAAAAAATCTTGCTTTTTCTCAAGTTTATTTTTCTTCGGCCTCAACTCACCGTCCCTACCCAATGGGAATTATCACACTACATCATCACTTAGCTTTTCAATCAAAAGTTCTTCAAAACTCTTATAAATACAGTGGAAAAATCCAAGCATTGGTTACAAACACACAACAAACACACGAACATATGCACTCACATATTTTTAGCATCACAACAATATTCATATTTTAGCAATATTCTCATCATAGCATAATACTTTCATTTTAGCATAGTATGCATTTCATTTATATCTCATTCTTTAGTTGTCCATTTTGTTGAGTTTGATCTGCTGAGTCTGAGAGCAACTAGAAACAACAAAATGTTGAAGATAGAGAGAAATAAAATGACTTCGAGGAAGCTTCCATTTACAGTTTGTTTATTCTGTTTTTCTTTCAGTTTCTTTGATCTAATGTTTTATTAAATGTGTTTTGAATTCATTATAATACTGCTGAAAGTTTGCACCGGGGCCTTCCATGCCCCCGGATTAATATTTCTTCTTTTAGAGTATATTCTCGGCAAGCCTCGCTGCTCCAGTTCACTGCTCGAAAAATTCCAAGGCTTTAGCGATCATCCGATAATTTTGCGTTTCCGACTTAATTTTTAATGTTTTCACAGTATTCCAACGATCCTGGGACTATTTCATGTTCTCAGAGTTATTTTAGCTGCGATCTCAGGGACAATAACACATTTTTGGTCTCATTTCCCCATTTAAAGTTAACATGTATCCTATCACTGTAGTAGTGCATTTAAGGACCGTTTTAGCTTTTAGAGAGTCCGAAGTCATACAAGATTTAAGGTAGGAGCATATTAGAGCAGCATTACATGTTGTATATTTCACTTAATTTCAGAACAAAGACTTAGTTAAAGCAGGCTACATATGAGGTCCGTTTCTTTTTGTGCCTTTTAAGGTCCTGCTTTCACGAGGGTCATTGTTTCCCACTTTTGAGGTTTGTTTCTCAAGATTTGAGGGTTTTATGAGCTTCACAAGATATATCACTGCTTTTTATGATATATATTCATTGCACATCCGTGTAATACCAAAAATATAATTGAAGCTGACCCTATCGTAGAGAGATACTTCCATAAAAAGAAACAACCCTAGGATAGTCACATTTGGATAAAATTGATCAATCTTAGGATAGGCATGGAACTTAAAATGAAGCAATCTAGGATAGACACCACACAATGATCTTGCAGTTAAAATTGAACAAACTTGTTTCTGTGAAGCAATATCTTCACTTAGATTAGATCATTGTGATTTTGCGTTTTAAAAAGAACATTTATTTGCTTTTTCTGTGGCAATAGGTCTATGCTCTCCCCTTAATTGGGTGATCAAAATACCAGACTTGCCTTTTCAGTTTCATGCAAATTTATTGCTTTAATTACATCCTTTAGAGAGCTTTCCGTAGTGGGAAAAAGTACTCACCCTTTAGAATCCACTCCAGTGTTCAAGCCAGCCAAGCCATATTCCCACCTCCACTATAAAATTTAAAGCAAATTTGGGGAAACCCTTCTTTTGTTCAGTAAGATAACCATTCCCAAAGCCTTTGTTTTAAAGGTTGGGGGGTCTCCTGAGGGAGTTTATTATTTTCACACCAAACGGAAACCCTTATTACAAACCTAGTGTAGTAGCCAACCATGTCAATTTTTAAACATCCTAATAATCACAAGTAAGGGAGGGAAGAATCTAGCCCCAAAGACACTCACCATACAACTCTAAGGACCATTTGCTCTGGGGATCCAAGATCCACTTCCGCCACTGGTACACGCTTTGGAAAAGACAAACACGAAATTTCAGTGAGATTACACACGACCGTGGAGTCGTATTAATACGTTTAAGATGTGGGTTGTTGATTACTAGGAATGACCTACTTGAGTACTAAGAGTTATGCCCTGCCCACCGTTCTGCCAAAACCCAAGTTCACTGTCGATTTCACCATTAGTATATAGGGTTTTTTGAAACAACTGCTTAAAGTGTTTGTTATGTTTTCATTTATATATTAACGCATAAAAGACTAACTGAAAAATGAATATGAAAGGAACAAATCTTCTACTAATTTTCCTCATATCTGAGTATCTCCATGCTTAGAGATTGGAAATCAATGTAATTTGTCAAGGAAATCAGGCTTCTAATAGAATCGAAACCCAAAGAAGTCACCATATAGGGGTGCCAAAAACATTGCAGTTAGAAGAAAAATTTTGTACAAAATTCGACATGTATTGCTTCCTTTCCATGGATTTCTTCATAGATACCAAGACTTTGTTAGGGGATTCACTGACGAATACGTTGTCGATCCTTTGGATTCTCGAGCTTATCATCAGATATTAGCTCTATCTCAATGACATAATCTTAACTGACCTCTTGAGTTTGATAATATACCACAACCTGCTATTGAGTATCCCTCACATCCTAGTCAAATCCTCCAGTGATCTTGAATTCTTCCTTCAAAAACAAAGATCAAATCTTAAGAGTGCACTTTCTGAACAAATTTCCAATTTCTTGATTCAACTTCCCCAACAGGATTCTGATATCCTTCATCATTGGAAGCCACAATCAAGAGTTAGGAACATCCTTGATCATATCATGAGATTTTCATCTTATCAGATCAGGACATCATCATCATTGCACTTGTCAGAACTGTGATCTAAGTTTAGAAGAACTCTTCAAAATCATATGCCTATCTTCACAAGATCTCAATCCAATAAATTAAGGGACGAAATACAACAAGAAGGTAATATCCAAAACACTCAAGAAGAAGGAGAAAGTAGTAATCCTCTTGACATTATGAGTCGTAATCCACTTTTCGACAAAGATATGGATAACAAAGAAGAAAATCCATTCCACCAATATAAAGACATGAGCAAAACACATATAGATAGTGATGATGAGCAAGATGAAGAACGTCTTAGAGAGGCCGAGCAAGATCCCAAATTCCATAAAGCCATAGAAAAGATCTTGCAACGCGATAAAGAAAAATACTTCCTCTATCTAGCTGACCAAGGAGCTAAATTGCCTCATGACTTTGGTACCAAGCATTTGAAAAGCAAACCTGAAGAATCACCCCTAGTTGATCTTAGTGCTTTGACTCAACAAATTAAGGCACTTCAAGGACAAGTTAAAGAGTTACAAGGGGGAAACACAACAAAGAAATATACACTTGAGGACATTTGTCCTTATCCTTTCGATCGAAGTCTCAACATGATCCCATTTCCCAAACATTGAAAAAATCCAAAATTTGATCGTTATAATGGGAAATCAGATCCAATCGATCATGTTAGAGACTTCTGAAACATGACTTTGGAGTTCGCTCATGAGGACACTTATTTGATGCATTTTTTTCCTAGGAGTCTTGGAGCTCACTCTATGGAATGGCTATCAAAAATCACACCTCCTGTCAAGACATTTGAGGAATTAATCAATTTGTTCATACTGCAATATTCCTACAATCTCTAACACCAAATCACTATAATAGATCTCTGCAAAGTTGCATAAAAACCTGGTGAACCTTTTATTACTTTTCTTCAGAAATGGAGGAGAATCTTCGCCAGATATCCACGTCATGTTCCTAAAAAGGAAAATATGGTTACCTTCATTAACAACTTGAATTCAGAGATGAGCTATCGTTTGAATTTACATTGTCCTTCTTTTGAGAAATTGATTGAAGATGCTATAACCATTGAAGGTGCTTTGGTCAAAAGAGGAACAATAAAACTTGACAAGGATAATCCTAGCTCATCCAATCATCATAACAATCAGGACAAGTCTAAATTTTGGACTCACAACAAGAACATGGTGAATGATGGTGTTGTTGATGTGAATCATGTCTCAAATAAGCCATTTGTCCTCAGTGCTCTGAGTGCTCCTCGCAACAACAATTATAACAATGTCAACTCGGTTACAAATCAAAGAAACAATCCCCCTCCTCCGAGGAACAATGTGAATCAAAATTCTACTCCCAATCTAGGGATTTCCAAAAACCAAGGTTATCAAGGAACCACAAACACCAACAACTCCTCAGAGAATACCTCAAATAAAAATCCGCAACGATTTTCATTCTTCTCGAATAGAAGAACTTAGACTTCACTGGGTCAATCTTTGGAATCTGCATTCAAAGAGTTGATGGCTAAAAATCTCATTACCTTGCCACCTCAACAAAACTATGAACCCAATGTGAAGCCTCCATCATGGAATGAGGCATACTATTGTGACTATCATCAGTGCAAAGGCCATCGCACAAATAACTGTCAAGCCTTGAAAAATACCATTCAAGACTTAATCGACAATTACATCCTTACAATAGAAGGACATCAAAAATCAAATGATGATCATAAAGCTTTTTGCAATCCTTTGCCCAACTATCAAAAGGGTGAATCTTCTGAAAAAAATGTGAATCATATTGAGGATCTGATAATCAATCATATCTACACTGACGATGAATGAGTCAACGTTATTAAAGTCAACAAGAAGGTGGAATATAGAGAAGTCAATGCAACAAGGGCACAAGCTAAAGTTGTCTTAAGGGGTGCCTCTTCAAAACCCACTGGGCCTCCACCTCAGTATCAATATGATTTAGTCAACCAACTTCGAAAAACTCCGGCCCAAATTTCTAGCTTAGAACTCTTGAAGATTTCCCCAGCACATAAGGAAATTCTTGACAAGGCTCTCATTGAAACAATTGTATCCACTGATTTGGATGTGGACCACTTTCAAGCCATGGTAGGACACTTTTCCTCATCCACATGCCTCTTATTCTCTGAAAAGGATGACGTTTCTATAGCTCATCCACATAATTCATCATTATACCTAGAAGTCACGGTTCACAAGTTTCGTGTCAGATGAGTTCTAATAGATGGAGGTGCTGGTTTGAACATATGCACCATGAAGTTAGTTACTATCTTAGGATTTTCTGAGGACTCCATTGATTTCAGAAGAAATATTACCATCAAAGCCTATGATGATGAGGAAAGAGCATCCAAGGGTCTAATAATGCTACTAATCAGAGTGGGACGTGTTATCAAAAATACTTTCTGTCAAGTATTAGACCATGATCTTGCATACAACATCTTGTTGGGTCATCCTTGGATCCACGAAATGCAAGCTATCCCATCCACGTACCATCAATGTCTTAAGTTTCCTCATGATGGACAGGAAATCATGATACCGGCTGATAATTCAAAAATTCAAACTTGTGCCAATATCAAAGCCAGCCAAGATACTTTGGTTCCTAACAATCGGGAAGCTCATGCCAGTACTTCTCTCAAGATTGACACACATATTAGTCAGTTAACCAATGGTTTTGACAAGAAATTGAAATTCAAAGACAATGGAGTCGGAGAATACTCTCTCTGTCTCGCTAATTTATCCACATCTCCTCGGTCACATGGACAACCTTCCATCGCACAACATCAAACATCGGCAGCATCGACGTCAACACAACCACCAATGGAGCCGATTACAAAATTTAATGGACAATTCATCAAAGAAAAATTCCCCATGGAAGATCTTGAGGATAGGGAAATTTTAAACTAGCTCTATAAAGATGAAGATGAAGTAGTGCTTAATGTCAAATTACCAACAAAGAAATATGGAAAAGGATATTCTATCATACAGAAGATGGGCTATGATAAGGGTCCCATCGAGAAAAGAAAAGGAGTAGTTGAACCTATTAATCCTCCAGGACTTGCTGCAAAAGAGAAAATTGGATTAGGTTATGATACTACCTCAAAAGATAGAACATCCAAACAACTGCATAACACTGTCTTCACATTACCAGAAGGTTCAGAGTCAAGAGAAGCATGTTTGGTAACAATTCAAAATTTCGTGAATGGTAACTCTGACACAGACTCTACTGAGTATGAATGGGACACCATTTATAATGATGAGTTTTGGAGATACAAAGAGGTTGATGTAATACTCCAGTATACCCCAACTCTATTTGAAGGTGAAGGTTCAGGGACCCAAACACGAGAATCCGAACTACGAAGTCACTATGATTCTAGTGATATTGAGTCAGATTTAAATGAACAAGACTATCATGAGAACAGTACCATCATTGATCCACCTCATCCCTCGGATCCTCTGGTCAACTCCATTATGACCATAACCATAGCTGATTTCACACAACTCGACGACCTGATATCCTTGATCCATCTTGACCTCATTGATTGGGATTTATCTGAACCTATCGATATACCCATTTTCCCAAATGACGAAGCTATTGTAAACTTCCTTTCTGCAGATGACACAAATGATTGTTCCACCAGCGATTCTTGGCATAGAGTCTTTAATCAGGAGAGTGTCAAGTCTCCCAACTGCAAAAATAAAATAAAAAAAGAAAGATCTAAAGGTGAAAACCAGAATCTAGCAGTATTAGATCAAACAAAAGATAAAATAAAGAGCGTATCGGATGGTGAAAACATTTTTGAGGCACCAGACGATGGGAATCTTGACACTCTCCCGAAGCATTATCATGAGCGATCGCCTATTTTGATTGAGCCTACAAATGTTGTCGATCTTGAAACTTCAGACAAACCAAGGATTTTATAGTTGGCTGCATCAATGATAGAAAAAGAAATACCAGAGTTCATGGAATTTCTAAAAACAAATCAAGTCAACTTTGCTTGGTCTTATGCAGACATGCCTGATCTTGATCCTGATCTTATCATGCATCACTTGTCCATAAAACTAGGGGTTAAGCCTGTAAAGCAAAAACTCAGAAAGATGCACCCCCATGTTGCATTATTAGTTAAGGAAGAACTGAGAAAACTCCTTGATGTGGGCTTCATAAGATCGATCAACTACGTAGAATGGATCTCCAACATTGTTCCTATATCCAAGCCAAATAAAAGTGTTAGGGTTTGCACAGATTTCAGAGATCTTAATAAAACATGTCCTAAGGATGACTTCCCACTTCCAAGCATCGACACTATAGTTGATCTGACAGCTGGCCATGCCATGTATTCATTAATGGATGATTTTTCTGGTTACAACCAAATCAAGATTGCACCTGAAGACCAGGAGAAAATAGTTTTCACGTATCCATGGGGAACTTACTATTGGAATGTCATGCCTTTCGGTCTGAAGAATGTTGGGGCTACTTACCAAAGAGCCATGACTACAATTTTTCATGACATGATGCATACATTCATGGAAGATTATGTAGATGACATATTGGCAAAATCATACACTAGAGGACATCTTGAAATATTGTCCAAAATATTTGCAAGATTGGAGAAATTCAAAGTTCGCCTCAATCCCAAGAAATGCGTTTTTGGGGTCACATCTAGAAAAATCTTAGGATACATAGTATCCGAAAAAAGGAATTGAAGTAGATCCTGCCAAAGTATAGGCAATCATGGAGATGCCTCCCCCAAGGAACATCAGTCAATTGAGATCATTACAGGGACGACTCCAATCTATACGAAGGTTCATTGCACAATTGGCCGACAAAAATCTACCTTTCACACATCTCCTGCATAAGAATGTTCCTTTTAGATGGGATGACAAATGTGAGATGGCTTTTCAACAAATCAAATAGTACCTGATGAACCCACCAGTTCTAGTACCGCCAAATACAGACAAACCATTGATCTTGTACATTGCCGCAACAAAGACATCCTTCGGTGCATTGCTAGCACAAGAAGACCATACAAGGAAAGAATGTGCAATCTATTATATCAGTTGAACATTAACAGGGCATGAACTCAATTACACTTTCATTGAGAAGGTTTGCCTAGCAATGGTCTTTGCTTCACAAAAGTTTCGACACTACATGTTAACTCATACGATTAATCTTGTTGCAAAGGTTGATCCACTCAAGTATCTGTTAAGCAAGGCTACATTGGTAGGGAGGCTAGCAAAATGGGTTATGATCTTAAGTGAATTTGACATCCATTATATTGATTGCAAGGCAATCAAAGGACAAGTTATTGCTGATCAACTAGTTGAAGCACCACTACATGCAGAGCATCCCATGCACATTGAATTTCCAGATGCTGATGTCTTCAATGCCGAATCAAAACAACCATGGTCTTTATATTTTGATGGTTCTTTTACCCAACATGGATCAGGGGCAGGCATACTCTTTGTCACCCCTCAAGGTAATACCATTCCTCGGTCATACAAGCTAATGTTTCCATGCACCAACAATATAGCTGAATATGAAGCCTTAATCACCGGATTGAAGATTGCTTTGGAATGGAGGATCATTGAACTATAGGTCTATGGTGATTCACAGTTAGTCATTAATCAAATCAATGATGATTATCAGACCAAAGATGACAAACTGTTTCCAATATAAAAATATGGTTGATGACCTCAATAAGTACTTTGTGGACATCAAATTCACACAAATTCCAAGACTTGATAATAAAGCAGCCGACACCATGGCCACGATCGCATAATTGCTACAACTCCTAGAAACTCAGGCTCGCTATAAATTTTTATGGAACAATCATTTGTACCTACTTATGACACCCCTGAAAGCCAAATCATTTGCCACTTGGTGTGATCTGATTCACCTTGGTATGGAAAAATATAAGCCTACCTAAAAGATGGCATCTTACCACCTGATTTATCTCGTAACCAAAAGCAAAATTTTATTCGGAAATCCTCTCGCTACACCCTTATCGCCGACACCCTTTAGCGTCGTGGTCTTGATGGTACTCTACTTCGATGTCTTGAGCGTGATGAATCTGACAAAGCTTTACAAGAAGTTCATGGTGGCATTTGTGGTACTCATTCAAGTGGACTAACCTTATCCAAGAAATTGATTAGAATGGGTTACTACTGGCCTACAATGGAGAGGGAATCCTTCACTTTTGTTAAAACGTGCTCAAAATGTCAGATTCATGGGAATCTCATTCACGCTCCTGCATAAGAACTTCAACCATTTACACTAACCTAGCCATTCTCTCAATGGGGGTTAGATCTAGTTGGCAAAATTCATCCTTCCTCATCAAACAAACACAAGTTCATCATCACAGCAATAGAGTATTTTACCAAGTGGATTGAGGCAGTACCTCTCACTAAAGTCACCGACAAACAGATCTCATCTTTTATACTCAACTATCTCATTTGTCGGTATGGCATTCCCACCTCCATCATCACAAATAGTGGACAACCATTCAAGAATCAGGATGTTGATGAACTTTGTGAGAGATTTCACATTCAACATAGATATTCTACACCCTACTATCCACAAGGGAATGGCCAAGCAGAGGCCTCAAATAAAACAATATTGAAAATTCTGAAGAAGACTATGAATGATGCAGGAAAAGACTGGCATGTTCAACTCAATCCCGCCTTATGGGCTTATAGAACTAGTGTCCGCACACCAACAGGAGCCACACCATTTTCTCTGGTCTATGGAGCAGAGGCTATACTTCCTCTAGAAGTTGAGATTCCCTCTCTCAGAGTATCACTGAAAGGTCTCACAACTGATGATGACTACAGAGTTTCCTGACTGCAAGAACTAGAACTCCTCAATGAAAAGAGACAAAGAGCAGCTGACCATTTGAAAGCATATCAACAGATGATGTCTCGCAGCTATAATCACAAAGTAAAGCCACGTACCTTTCAGGTGGGTGATCTTTTTCTGAAAGAGAACCCACGCAATCAGCAAGACAGAGAAAAAAAAGGAAAGTTTGAACCAAATTGGCTAGGTCCTTATGTGGTTATTGCAGTTTATGGTTCAGGAGCCTACAAACTATCGACGCCAGAAGGGGACCTGTTTGATGAACCCATCAATAGCATGCACCTCAGGAAATATTGCATTTAATTTGGCTATCACCATCCATAAAAGTCCTAAAAAAATATAAAAACAACAGAAAAGGTCCTGAAAAAATCCAAAAACAGCAAAAAAGGTCCTGAAGAAACACAGAAAATAGCAGAAAAAGTCTTGGAAAAATGGTTACCCTGGTGAAAACCAGGCAAACAGGCATCTTGGTAACAATCAAAAATAAATAAATAAACAAAAATAAATTAAAAATTAAAAATTAAAAAAAAATTAAAAAAAAAATTGTCATAGGGTGAAAACCTGGTGACAGGCAGTCTATTGACAAGAAAAATGCAATAAAAACAAGTAGTGAAAATCTAGCAAACAGACGCTATTTGTAGCTCTCCATCTATTAGCTCATGCTCTGCACTTGGCTTCTCAGCCTTCACTTCATGCATCTTTCCATCATCTTAGGGTCATACCAGCATCATGCTGCCATCATTTGCCTAGAATGATAACGTCTTACCATGGCTTGATTATTGTACATATTCATTTCGGCAAGTTGTGTCAATACTGGGGGCAAACGCTGACATACTAGGGGCAATCAACTTTCAAGGTTTTACCGAAACAGCCAGACAGTGACATCAAACCCAATCATGCAAACAAACAACCAAATCACACGAACAACTATCCAATCATCGATACATATCACAACAGTTTTCAGCTAAGTACCTTACCATGACTCACATCTAGATGATCTAAAATCTGAATAATGTTTGGAATAGCAGTATCATATCTTGAACTATGGTTGTTTAATTTTTGATATCATCTCTGGAGCACACTCAATGATGTACTGAACTAGAGTGGCTAGGAAAGAAGATGATTTTTCTTTGTCTGTTGTCTTAAGGTTAACTATCCATCTATTGCAAATATGTCGCGAGACATGATTTCCAAAGCAATATCATTGATGGCAGTTCCACATTTGCATCAGAAGGTGGTTATTCTTTGCCTGTTTATGCAAGAAATGCTTAGGTCATCTCGGTTCAACTATACCTCGATGCTTGTGTTCGCTTGCTATATCAAAAATCATGAAATTGTACTCAGGTCATCATTGGTGCTAATTTACCCTCTGATGCTTGTACATACTTCCAACATTTTAACGCTCTATGATGATCCAAGAAAGCTACCAAAAGGCTCAACAACTGATTTGTTTCATTTAGTTGCATTTCATTTTAGATCAGTGTACATATATCTGCATATCGGATTTGCATTAGCGTTTTTGAAAGGGATAACAAGAACAATCAACAGCTGTCATGTCTCTTTAGACTATTTGTGGAGGACATTCAGACATTTGTTTCATCACCTTTCATCTTCATTATCATTTTATCTAGATCCTACCATCTATCATTTTCCATTCATTTGCATCACTTAGGCTCTGTTATCATTTCATATCACTGACCATTATCATTTCATATCATTTATCAGTTTCATATCAGTTTCTATATCCATTTATTATTTACCATTATCACTTCATCATCATTTCATTATCATTTCATATCATTTATCATATTCATTTCCTTTTATCGTTTCATTTATCATATTATCATTTATCATATCATTTCATTTATCATTTTATCATTTCATTTATCATTTTATCATTTCATTTATCATTTCATTTATCATTTATCATTTCATTATCATTTCATATCATTATCCTCTATCATATTATTTCATTAACATGTCATTACATTGTCATTTCCGCTCGTTATCATTTATCATTATCCTTTCATGTCATGTACCATCATTATTTCATATCATCATTTATCATCTCATTCTCATTTCATATCATTTCATTTCATATTATCATTACAATTCATCACATATCATTTATCATCTTATCACACATCACATTATTATTAACATTATATTCATCTCATCCTATCATTTTCATAACCATTCATATTACAAATTCATAACGCATATCATAAACACAACATTCATTTTCCATCATATCATCATTATTTACTTACATTTGAAAAAATCCAAAAACAAAACATTCCATACATACATCTTCATATCATTTTCCAAATAACATTTTTCATACAACATATCAAATATCCCATAACGCATTTTCATAAATCACATCATAAGTCATCCATCTGCATAACTTCATTAGTACGCATCATCAATCATCATCATAAACACATCATATCAAATCATCTTGCATATCATGTTAGTCATCAAATCATTCAAATGCATACCAAAATCCATAACACATAGAAATAAATGCATATCACATAAATCATCCCATAAATGCACATTACATCTTCAAAAAAATCATCGCCGCTGCATATCATCACTCATCAAAAATGATACAAATGTCCAATGTCCAATGAAACTGAAATGTTCAAAAAGAGATACATAGGATATGATAAAAAAAATGGCATATACATGCTCCAAAAATGATATACATCACAAGATTAGCTGGTCAATGCCCCTAATGGAGCTGGTTCGGAAGGAGGTGGCCTGCCACTGGTACTTGCGTCTGGATCCCGTCGAGGCCCGATAACCCCTAGGCTCTGTGTACGTGTCTGTGATCTGCTCTTGGTCCTAGTGTGGGACCATGGGAATGGCTCTCTGCGCTCAAGAGGACATAACTCAAATATTCAACACCTTAGTACTCACTTCCCCTCACCATCTCCATACTTCCTCTCTAACGTGATCTCACAAAGAGGGGGTAATTTCTACGGTTCATCGGGCTGAAGCAGCACCCCTCGCCTCTCACAAGGTTTCTGCCTCAAAGCATCTCCCTTCTCAGGATCAATCAAGCATCCGAGATCTCGCGTCGCGAGTACCTATGCCGGGAAGCTGAACTTTTGAGCTCAGTGATCGTGGCAAGTTGTGCTCGTAACTAAGGTGCACAAGGTTTTCGTGCTCGACTCCAGCCTATCTCCCCTCGGCATCAGCTCGCACTGCCTCAGAACGGGTTACCTGCGTTTACCGATGAAGCAAGACAACACTCTCATAATGGCCTCGTGGAGCCACCAAATTGGCTGCATAATTTGGACAATCAGCTAAGTCAAGTCACTTCACCGCCTCCCTCCTCTCCATATCATTCTCTCATTCCATCATCCGGCTACCCCGGCCCTCTCTCAATATCATCTTCGCCTTCTTCCTCCTCTCCTCCAATTCCACCACCTCCAGCCTCGCTAACCGCACTCCCTTGCCTTCCACCTCCTTCCGGGTCAGCCGGTAATTTCACTATAATGGCCCTGCTCATCTCGGCATGTAAACCGGAAATCGTATGAGTGTGGGAAATACAATTAGTAATTTTACTATTATCCTCGAGATTCCGTGAACCTCCTAGTCTGTACTACAATACTCTACCGTAGTTAGAATACTTGTACACCACTGTATGTAATGCGAAAAGATTCCTATCCTGATCATCTTTGCACCAGCCATATAGTGAAAGTAACGCCCCTGGAATCTCTCAAGGCAATCCATATACTGCCTCTCAACCCTCGGCCAAAATATCTCAATAATGAACGGGGTCCATCCTATCAAATATCGTGGTATGCAAACAAACGACATCTCCAAATGATCTGTGTCCCAAGGCTCACAATCTGTATATGGCCTCCATATAACGACATCCACATCATCCAGCGTGCGCCACCAATACTCCAACTTTCCCAACTTGTGCTAGACAAGTGCACCTAAATATGCCTCCACATATGCCTACCTATTCTCACCTAGCACACGCTACCTAGTAACCTGCATATACCCTGTGCCTGACATTTGGAGCAAGGTCACACCTAGCTAAACTAGTCGACCCTTGGTACACTACCTGATGTAGATCGTGATACATATGTGCCAAAATATAGCTCCCCCAAGAATACCTTTGTGGCTGAGTCACCATCCACTCTAGCATCCTCCCCCACCTAACTAAAAATCCCTTTGACCGATGGTCCAGTCCAAGGAAGCCTCAATAAATACCACCAACACAACAACTAAGGTGGGATACCTACTGAAATCCATCGATGACACCCAATAGTCGGCTATAGACACATCACCACAGATCCTCCTCAGTGCCTCAGTCCCTCCTATCTCCTTGTAGTCATAAACCACAAGGGAACCTACCACAGGAATCCCTAGAATCCTGTATACATCCTCAGGTGTCATGGTCATCTCACCCATCGGCAAATGAAAGGTGTTATGATCGCAATGCCACCTCTCTGCCAATGCAATTAGCAGTCCCCTGTTGACTCGAATCCCTCACGAGATAGTCAACAGGGATCCCAGTCCACATGCACCTATCCACTGTACCTCTGCAGGAGTCAGCTCTCCTATTCGATCCCAACATATTGGAAAACGCTCTCTAATCTGGAGGTTGTCAAACACCTCCTATGGTCATCACAAAGACAACTAATTAGACTCATACCAAAGACTCATATCATGTGCGCGCCCCATATTAGTGACCCATATCAAGCGACCCATATCAGTGACCCATATCAAGTGACCCATATCATGTGAGTGACCCATATCACACAATCAAAACATCATTCTATTTGTATTTCAAGTATAAATGCAAATATGTTGTCATATCAATCATTTACTATTTGTTTTCTATCGCAAAAAGCAAATTTATCAAGAGTCATATCAATCATTTACTATTTATTTTCTATCGCAGAAAGCAAATTTATCAGAAGTCCTATAAGGCATTTACTCTTTGTCTTTTATTCGAGGAAGCAAAGTTATCAGTTAATCATCAGATTTTCTATCATTTATCCATATCAGCATGATGGTAAAACAATTTATTTATCTATTAACCAAGGACACAATATAGACCATCATTTTTTATCATGGCATTCTGCTAAAATTTTCCCAGGTGCGCTACTCTGCACCTCCGATGTGCTAAAATGCAAAAGCGCTAAAGTTTCTCTTATAAGCGCTAAAACCCTGGATGCACTAATCTACGCAATGTATGTGCTATTTCATCACATTGAAGCGCTAAAACCCTATATGCGCTAAACTAACTGGTGGATGCGCCACTTCATAACCTCGATGTGCTAACCCACCCTTGTTGCGACCAATTCCTAGATGCACAACTTTGTGCCCTAGGTGCGCGACTCTGTGCTCTAGCCGGACTCACACCTATAAGCGCTAATCTACACTTCATATGCGCTAGAACACCTGGTTTTACCCTACACCCTATATGTGCTAAAACAAACCCTATAAGCACTACAAAAATTTGCGAATACGCTAAAACAGAATCGCAGATGCGCTAAAACAGAATTTCAAAACTTAAATCCGCGTAAAAACATAAAAAAATCGCTAAAAATCATGGAATTTCGACGCACAAAGGGTTTAATTGACTCACTGGTGGTCCATACGCAGCTAGTCTCTGAAATCAGCGCGCCTGCTCGAATCTATGAGTGTGTAATGGAATCGACATCTTGCTAAGTCACTGTCAGAGCCTCCAAACTCACTGTAGCAAAAGAGTGAAAATGACTTCCACTTTTACCCTTTTTACCTTATATGAGCTATTTAAGGTGGGCTTTTGAGGGCATTTTCATTTTCATCACTTTATTTCACCAAGGGCATCTTTTTCCTACCCATTTTTCAGGAGCTAAATCACCAAACCACTCGTAGAACGTTATTTTCATCAAATTTTTGAACTTCATATCACCCTCCGTGATTTACCTCCCGAGGGGGCATCATCAGCATCAACATCAAAAACATATCAGGGGCAAAATAATTTTATTTTTCTTTGAAGCAATATGTCTCACACATCACTTCAAAGAGGGGCAAAATGTATGTGCATAAAATTGGTCATGTCTAAATAATCTTGACATTTAATTAAATATTTATTATTTAATTAATTCCTCTAAAGTCTTCTACAAGTAATTAAATTTAATTAATTTAAATGCATTGTTCATTCATTATTCTCCCACCATAATTAAATAAATTCTTTTTATTTGATTATTTCACATATCTACTTGATTAAATTGTTGAAAAATGAGGTGTTTTATTAGCTTAATACTCTATA
>VDFB02151155.1:0-13438 GCA_007258455.2 Sequoia sempervirens
GGAGAAGGAATGCATGAAAGGGAAATGGGAGGTGGTACACTGAGATGGAAAAGTGTTTCTTCTTGACCAAGATTGCTCAGTCATGGAAGAAGGGGATCAAAAGACTCGCATAGTTCTCTGTTTGGTCGATTCTTAGAGACAAACATAGAGGTTAGGGTTTGTCAAGGTGCTGTAAGGAAAGGAAGATTCTCAAAACAACAACTGTAAACAATTTAACTCAGAATATATGCATGAAAAAAGACAAACAAGCACTCAGATATGCAGGTAATTAAAATTACACAACCATAAACAAAGTGAGAAGAGGTAACAATGATCAACTTCATTAATGTAGAGGCATAGAGCCAATTTACAATTGCAAAAATGCAAAATGCATAAGTCTACCAAAGGAAAACCCTGGGGGAGCTAGAGGAAGAACCCTTAAAAATAATACAAGTGTTGCCTTTATAGATCAGGCATAATTCACAACCTGTGCTTAGGAAAATTGAGCAACACTCAACACGCATGCCCTAGCAATGAATGTTGTCGTGAAACCTGTGCGTGAAAGGATGGAGGTAAGGCATGGATCCGTGAATGGTCAACAACAACAATAAATGAGCATGGGTGCCCATAAAATCCACTTGTAGTGTTTAGGAGGATCATAAATGATGTCCTTGAAGCATCAAAAACTGAAACAGGCCGCTCAGAAAGGTGGTTCGAGCATTAATGTCGCTACCCAAAAAACATGTCAAATCCGTGGAATGTCGGGGCCTTGGGGCTCGAAAGAATACCTTTGCTATGCATTAAATGGTCCAGAACTCTAAATAGTGCACCTTGTCGGAAATCAGAAAGAAGCCTTGCCTCTTACCTAAAGTAAGTAAGAGGTAAGAGGGAAGCTCGAATCTCGAACCCCGAAAATTTCAAAAATCGGAAATCAGAAAGAAGTCTTACCTCTTACCTAAAGTAGGTAAGAGGTAAGAGGGAAGCCCGAAGCCCGAACCTCGAAAAGCAAAGGTCGGGCGTCGGACCCAAAAGAGGCAATAGGTGTATGGTCTTTGACAAATCACTGAATTTCGATTAATGAGTAATTTCTTTGTTGCAAGTTATGAGGTATTTAAATATTTTATTAGCAGTATAACTTTGATGGTTTCTTTTTCTTTTTCTTTTTTTTGCCAATTAGTTTTGAAGCTCAACATCACTAAGATTATTTTGAAGTATCTCTTCACATTCCACCATTTAGTCTCCATCGGAAAGTGGGTAAGAGATAAGAGGGAAGTCCGAACCCCAAACCTTAAAAATTTCAGAACTCGGAAATCAAAAAGAAGTCTTAACTCTTACCTAAAGTAGGTAAGAGGTAAGAGGGAAGCCCGAACCCCAAACCCCGAACCCCGGAAATTTCAAAAATTAGAAATTGGAAAGAAGTCTTACCTCTTACCTACTTCAGGTAAGAGGTAAGAGGGAACCCTGAACCCCAAACCCCAAAAATTTCAAAAATCAGAAATCGGAAATAAGTCTTACCTCTTACTAAAGTAGGTAAGAGGTTAGAGGGTAGCCTAAACCTCGAACCCTGAAAAGAAGAGGTCGGGCATTGGGCCTGAAAGAGGTAAGGGAGAACCCTGACTCCTGAAATTTCGAAAATTTGACACTTAGTCAAATTTTTGAAGAAAGCTTGAAGACTCGAGGGTTGGAAAGGGGAAGATAGAAGGAAAGTTGAAGGCCCAATGCCTGGAAGACAAAGAGGGATTTCGGGTGCCCGACTTTGGGAGGAAGGCATACCTTTTACCAGAAGTAGGTAAGAGGTAAGAGAGAAGCCCAACTCCTGAAATTCGAAAATTTGACACTTGTCAAATTCTTGAAAGACGGAATCTTTGAGGAGGGAGGGCGAGAGGCTTATGAAGAAGAAGTGGTAAGGGTTAAAGGGTAAGGCCAATGGCTGAAACCCGAAACACTTAGCAGAAAATGGAAAGAAAAAGTGGAAGAGATGGAGGATTGAGGACAATGGAGAAGGCATCTAGATAGGCAAGTAAGTGACAACCCAAAAGCCTAAAACTTCAGGACTAAACCAATTTTAGGACCTTTCAAGGGATATTCATGCACGATGGCCTAGATAGGATTTCTTAGATTGGTTATAAATGATGGGTCATCTAAGAGTGGCATGAAATGACAACAGTATCATTGACATATTTGACTACTGTTGATCTTGCCATGGAGGTTTGACTGTGGCCAATTCTACCATGATAAACCTTAGATACCCCATATATAGGAAACCATTTAGTGGGTCTAAGGCACCCAAGAATCACACACTGGTCTGCTCCTTGTATTGCTCTCTCTGCCCTTCTCTCACTTTCTCCTAGGTACAAACCTCTGAAGGACAATCTCTTTTGATAGTACTCACAAGTTCGCTATCCCATCTTGCTAGGAATCGCTTTCACACTGAAGGAAGTCGCTTGAGTACATGCTTCCGCATCTCTTCTAGCAATCTCCCTAGATCCTGGTCAATCTGGCCATCTAGGTGGAGATCAATATGTTGGGGCTTGTCTCATTTCTCTTTGTTGTGCAGGCTTAAAGGAACATAAGGGAAAACTTGGCATATGCTTCAGTTAATCAGGAAGGCTGCTCATAACTTTTTTTTGCAATACTGCACTTTACATTTTACTTTTTAGTTATATAGTTGGATTTATATTTTACGGTTCAGTACATCTAGCTATATGTAGTGATTTCTAGTCTAATGTCACAAGGATTGATCATGTCAGCACATTATTGCTGCAAAATGTGAAACTTGAGTCAACCAGGGGAGAGAAGATGAGGGGTTTGACTGAGTTTTGATTGGATTTGACATGTTAATATCCTCGATGTTAGTAATTCTAAAATAAGTGTAAATATCATTCAAGTTAAATAATGATGGTTATGTGAATTAATGCTATAACAATGAATTAGGATTTAATCTTCTTTGCATTTGGACTCATATATCTTCTCTAATTTCTGTTGTGAGATGCTCCATTACTTTCAAGATGAAATTAGTGGCTTCTGCCAAGGTCTATTCCATAACGTAACCATAATTTTCTCATCTTTAATTAAAATTTGAAGAACTTTTTTGTTATGAGACACATAATAAATCTCATCTTTTTACTCAAGTTAGGTTCTGCTTTTAGGAACTACAATCCATTTCATGGCTATCTCATAAAGTGAGGGCCTATTCATTGATTAAATGATATACAAAAGGGGCTTATTAACAATTTTTAACAGAACTTTTGTTATGAGACACATAATAAATCTCATCTTTTTACTCAAGTTAGGTTCTGCTATTAGGAACTACAATCCATTTCATGGCTATCTCATAAAGTGAGGGCCTATTCATTGATTAAATGATATACAAAAGGGGCTTATTAACAATTTTTAACTTTCTGAAGTATGTTTTTGCTACAGAACATGATTTGGTTTTAATCCATTTTGTCTGCCTAGTAAGGTAGGTCATGTGCTAAGAAGTATTATCCATTTCGGAAAAGCATGTCTGAAGATGTCAAACAGTGTCAATTTCAACTATATCAATGTCTGAAGTTTTGAAGTACTTTTTTGTTACAAGACGTAATAAATCTTAATCCATTTCATCCTTTTACTCAAGTTAGGTCTTGCTATTAGGAACTACAATGCATTTCATGGCTATCTCATAAAGTGAATGCCTATTCTTTACTAAATGATAAACAAATGGTGCAGATTAACTATTTTTACTTTTTTGAAGTATGTTTTTAAGCTACTAAACATGATTTTGGTTTAGTCCATCTCATCTGTCCAGTAAGGTAGACCATGCTGCTAGGAAGTATTATCCATTCCAGAAAAGCATGTCTGAAGAAGTCAGAAAAGCATGTCTGAAGATGTCAAACAGTGTCAATTTCAACTATATCAATGTCTGAAGTTTTGAAGTACTTTTTTGTTACAAGACGTAATAAATCTTAATCCATTTCATCCTTTTACTCAAGTTAGGTCCTGCTATTAGGAACTACAATGCATTTCATGGCTATGTCATAAAGTGAAGGCCTATTCTTCTACTAAATGATAAACAAATGGTGCAGATTAACTATTTTTTACTTTTTGAAGTATGTTTTCGCTACTAAACATGATTTTGGTTTTAGTCCATCTCATCTGTCCAGTAAGGTAGACCATGCTGCTAGGAAGTATTATCCATTCCAGAAAAGCATGTCTGAAGAAGTCAAATTATAATAATTTCAAGAATGACTATGATGCATGTCATTCCAACCAGTTCATAGCTTTACAGAGATCTCTTAAAAAAATAGTACTATTTTTTGGCAGTATTAATAAATGAAAACCATGGCAAATACCTCTTTTCAGCTGGACTACTGATGTATTTGAGTTCGTTTCTTTGACCTTATTTTTCATATCCCTTGGCTTATTCACTGTATTTTGTAATTAGTAAAATATAATTGTTTCCTGTTGTTTATAAGACATTTCCTCATAATGATATGATGATGCCTAGTGTTTTTCTGAATACTAACTTGAGCAATATCAATTTGCAGAGGGAATCTTCCATTGAGCTTAATTGGTTTTCCATATGACAATGCTTTTCTACAGTTGCTTAGTTCTTCAATGTTTAAAATACAGCATGAACAATCAGATTATCTGTCATTTACATGTTTCCTCTAATCAAATCCTGTTGTTTATGGCTTCAGATACTGTTCAAAGATGTTGCTGGATGTGATGAAGCCAAGCAAGAGATAATGGAATTTGTTCACTTCCTGAAGAATCCAACGAAATATCAAGATGTGGGTGCCAAGATTCCTAAAGGGGCGCTCTTAGTGGGCCCTCCTGGTACGGGTAAAACACTTCTTGCAAAAGCTGTGGCTGGGGAATCCGCAGTCCCTTTTCTTTCCATATGTGGCTCCGACTTCATGGAAATGTTTGTTGGTGTTGGGCCTTCTAGGGTAAGAGATTTGTTCTCTCAAGCAAGACAATCTGCACCAAGCATTATCTTCATTGATGAAATTGATGCTATAGGCCGTGCAAGAGGTCGTAGTGGGCTTGGAGCAAATGATGAAAGAGAGAGCACACTCAATCAGTTACTTGTAGAGATGGATGGATTTGGAACAACCGCAGGGGTAGTAGTTCTTGCAGGTACCAACCGGCCTGATATACTTGATAAAGCATTGCTTAGACCTGGCCGATTTGATCGTCAAATTTCAATTGAGAAACCTGATATAAAGGGCAGGGCACAAATATTTTCATTGTGCCCATAAGTGGTCAATAATGCAGTGGTGGTCAGAGTATTCATTATCAGCCTGCTCCTTCAGATAATATCTTCTTGGTAAGTTTCCAAACATGCTGACATATTGTTTTTAGGATCATTTAAATAATTTTAAACATGCAGAGCCATACATTTCCATGCACATACTTAACCATGCACTGATTCAGGTGTAGTAATAACACAAATGTTTGCCTGATTACAGTTAATAGCTTTGTACTTATTTATGTGTTTTAAAACATGCTATCATATCTCTTTTAGGTTTTTTAAATTTTTATCGATGCCCTTCAAGGTTAAATAAGGTCCACGAGATTTCAATGCAAACATCAACCTAAATTTGCCATTTGAACTTAAGCATTGAGGCAAAGAGGATGATTGATTTAGATTAAATAATAGTCACATGGATTTTATAGGCCATTAATACACCTTATTACTAGTGATAGTGACAGAATGCTAATCTTGGGTTCTCTTTTAAATGTGTGAAGGAGGTCTCAAGTTGTGTCTTTTGGCACTTATGTTTGAAAGAGAAATGTGGATGTTAGGAGAATCTTGATGATTTGACAATTTTGACCCAATGTTAATACCCAAGTGATCCAAAAAATAGATCAAGAAAATTGGACCAAGGGGTCATTAGGGTTCCTCTTGATCAAAGTGAACCAGAAAGTGCCTTAAGGATGGGAATTCATTGGAATGCAGGGCATTGTGGATTGTAGTATTTGGTGTGGTCTGGGACATCTTTGAAAATCTCCAAAACAAAGTTGCAGACTTTTAGCAAAATTGCTACTTTGTACAAGTGGTGAAAGCATAATCACCCCAGTGAAGTTGCCATATACTGCAACAAACTCCTGTAGACCATGTTGAATGTTACCATACTGTGGTGACTGCAAAATCTATCGCAACAAACGAGTGATTGCCTCTGCAAATGTGCTATCACCCCCTGGTGGAAACAGAGCAAATGTCACAGGTCAACGAATACAAAGAGTTTGGCATTGCAAATCTTGTTTTTGATATTTGGTCTTCGTTCTTTTTGCATGAGGAGGAGTAAGGAAGGTATATGATTGTCAAGAACAAAGATTGGAAGGTTGGGAAAAGAGTTCTATCAAGTTGATGATGGTTTTAGTCCATCCTTTCATGGGGCTAGTGGTTTTGAGTCCATTGCCCATACTTATGGTGGCATGAGTCTATTCTTCTACTGTAACACAGGTTGTTGCACGTTTATAGAAGAGAAAACAATATAGGTTAAAGGTTTTGAAGGTTGAAGAAGCACTTGGAGAGATTGTGTCTCATGATCTACCTTTGTGGAAGCCTCTTCTAGATGTTGTACTTGAGAGAGCAGGGTTTATAACAGTGCCAAGGCAGTTTGCAGGTGTAGGGAGCTGGTAGATACCAAAAAGTAGCTCTGTAAAAGCCCAAGAGGCAATGAGATCTCTTGTAATGACTAAATTAGCAGCATTTTGAGTTTTCTCCCTGATTTAGGGTTTCTCCTGCTAAATGCTTTGTGTTGCATCTGTGTGTATGTTCTTCATACTTTCTGATGTTATATTTGCTCTTGTAATGACTATATATGTATGAACATCTTATGTTGCTTTCATAGCCGTTGGAGAAGGGGCTACAATAGTTTAGAAGGTATTCTGTTTGTTTTGTGATTACTGTTATTGATGAACATGTGAGAGGAATATCCTCCCTGTTTACGGACGGTCAAGTGCAAGGAATTATACTCTAGAAGGTGGTACCAATAAAATAATTTATTCAATATTAAATTTTGGGTTTTGTCTGGAGTTGGGAGTAATCACGATCATTGATTTCATGTAATATTCCTTGCACCATGAAATCTTCAATTGTTAGGAAGGAATAAATAGGGTTGCACAAAGACCTATATATTATACTGATTCTAGCTAGAGTTATATGAGAAAACAGACAACTCCTAGGCTTGGCTCTTAGACCAATATAATAGGATGTTGTTTAAGTAGTAGGAGGAGCCAACATTGTTGATTGCATGTAAATACATTGTAACACGATTTTCTCAATTGTAAGAAGGGAACAATTAAGGCTGCACAATAATGTGATGATATTGAAGTTGAAACAAACTATATAAGAGAAAAACCTACATGAACAGTTAATTTACTTGGATGTCGAAGACATGGGAGCTGAATTGACCAGATTCAATTGGATTTTTAGGAGGAAGAAAACTACAATGCGACTAATGGATATGCCAATAAAATAAAATAGAATATTAATAGTAAGAATAAAAATTACTTTTCTAAAAGATGTAACCTTCCATTAAGAGCTTCCTTTCCATTGTGTAACTTCAACCAATTGCCATTGCATATAATCTATCAATGGGTCAATTCTTGTATAATAGAATTCTAGAAGTAGCACCAAAGCTGATTGTGGGTAAATATTTTTGTTCTCTATGTTGTCATCAGCTGCTACCATTTTTCTTTCACCAGTTGTGCCATCTATCACATTTCTCTTTATCTTTCTAGTTGGTCTTTAGTTCCATTTGTCATCTATCCTTGAAATTTACGTTCTTTTTCTCTCTCTTCAATGAACTTGTCATCTTGTCCCTTGTTTACAAAATGCCCATTATTTTCCAATCTCATGTTTGATTTCTCTTTTCCTTTGTTCTATTTACACCATCATCCTGATTTTGAATTTTTCTAGAATCTTTTGCTTTTTAGTTTCATTTTTTTTTATCTAACCTTTGAATTTTGATTCATTTTCTTCCTTTTTAAATACTATTCTAAAGGATGTAACCTTTCATAAGACTTTCTATGTGTAACTTGAACTTCTTGCCATTGCATATTGTCTATCAATGGGTCAATTCTATTAAAATAGTAACTAGCATATGTTAATGCTCAATCATGTTCCTATAATTTAGTCCTGTAACATTCAGGTACCTCCGTGTATTTTGCTTCCGTTACTCTGCGTTTCTAATCATGTCTCTGTGATTTCTGAAACCATGCTTCTTGTAATCTATATATTGATTCTTTCATGTAAATACAATCATTCAAGTATTTCAAACATATTCGCTCTTGCTCTATTTGTTTTCATAATATGGTATCAGAGCATGGTTAGCGGGAATTTTTTTTTGAGAGTGATTTGCTGTTTCTCAGAATCATTCTAATTTGCTTGTCCTTTCTTAATCTCTTGAAGACGCGATTTTCTTCATTCGTGTGAGATTATCAGTCGCGTGAAATGATTTTTATCATTCGTGTGTTTGAGAAAGCAATTGTTTTTCCATCTTGAGCGATTGGGATTGTATTCTGAGAACGCAATCGAGTCTCTTGTTATTTTCTGTGACTTTATTTCGGGATTCGCATGGGTGCAATCTCCCGTCTTTGTTCAAAATATTGGCGCGTGAGAGACTCTTTGGTTCTAAGTTTTTTTTTGTAGGGATATCTGAAGACGTTTTTACAAGACATTTGATTGTATTTTGAGCGATTTCTTGGGTGTGTTTTTTTTAAAATCGCTTTTTTTTTCTTGCTTCTGAAAATGTCTAGTGTGATGGATTTATGGGCGTTAGTCTCTGCTAGGTATATGGCCTGCGTTTTCCAAAGTTCCTGCTCTCATCTTGGCGCATCATCTTCATTATTCTGGGTGCACGACCTTTGTTTTCTTGGTCGCAAGTGAAGAAATTCTATTAACACGTTTTTTTTCTTACTTCAATCTGCTTGCATACTTTGCCTGGTTAAAAACGTGTTTCTGGGCAGAAAGAATCCACGATTCAGTTTCTGGGCAAAAAGAATTTGCGATTCAGTTTCTGGGCATTTGCCTCTTCTTGAAGTCGGGATTTTTTTTTTGAGAAGGAAACTTTGCATCTTGTGCACAAATTTTTGGAGTATATTGGGTGTCCTTTTGTTTTCCAGATTTGTGGAAAAAAAATCGAGCTAGGGTTTTCAAAAATCCTTTATTTTCAAACGCCTAAATTTTTTTCTAATTCCAAATTCTTTCTGGGTTTTTTGAGAACTTTTATGGGTTTAGGGTGTGTTGTCTCGAATTTTGTGCCATCTATATGCTTGTGTCATCTTTGTTTTATGTGATTCGAAAAGCGTGAAGCATGGCCTCTTTGACCAACATCATGTTGGACAACACTCAAATTTTCAACGGTTGCAACTACAACACATGGAAGCAGCGTACGCAAACGATTTTTGAGTATCAATGTCTTGACAAGATTGTTCTGGGCACCAAGACACGACCTCTCATAGTTGATAAGGATCAGGAGAAGTTTGATGAGCAGAATTAGGAAGCCGTTACGCTCATAAAGTTATCAATCACTGATGACCAGTTACCTCAAGTTCCTTCAGGTAAATCAGCGAAGGAGATTTGGGATCTTCTGAAAAATCTTCATGAGACTTCCTATAAGAGTTGTGCGTTCTTTTTGAAGAACATGTTTTCCATCGTCATGGATGAGAATACACCTCTATAGGCACACTTGACCAAGATCAAGGACATTCGAGATCAGCTCGAGGCTATTGGTCGAAAGATGGAGGAAGAAGATATGGTGGTGATCACTCTGAAGAGTTTACCACATGAGCACTTTATTGAGACACTCAACATTATAGCGATTAATGTTGACTTGACATTTCCAAATCTCTGTAACAAACTTCTACAGTAGGATCGTTGGAAACAACAGTTTGGTACTAGTGCCACTTCATCCTCTTCAGTGCAGGCATTCCCTGCAAAGGCATTTCAGCATAATAAGGGCAAGCCTTTGTCCTTTCAGCAGCACAATCAGGGGCAATCTTCACATTCTTTGAAGTCAGAATATTCAATGCAATTATTGTCACAAGTTTGGCCACATGAAGAAGGATAGTTGGAAACGCTTGGCCTCTGAACAAGACAAGCAAGGAGAGTCTAGATCGAAAGCACATGTGGCTGAGCACACTAAGCAGAAGGAATCTGCCTTCTTTGCATTCATGGCAAAGAGTCCTATAGATCTTGTAAACACTTTTGCTCGGTACATTGACTTTGGTGCTTCACGCCATTTCACGCATCGTCGGGATTGGTTCATTTAGTACACACCTTTTAGAGATTCAGTTATCTTTGGAGGAGGCGAAGAGTATACTGTTGTCGGCATGGGCAACATTCAAATTCAGTCTAGTGGGAGAAATTTGATATTTCTCGATGTATACTTTGTACCTGGCATGGAGTTGAACTTACTTTTTGTAAGTCAGATTATGACTCACTCAGTTGGACATCGTTTTCAATATGCATACATGTAGTATTGTTGACAGAGAGACACGAACTACAATCATTCAGGGACTTGGGATCATGGTCTTTATAGACTTGTTGATTCTAGTGATTCTCAAGAGCACGCTATGGCAGCCAGGAGCACTTCTATCAGCAGTCTATGGCATCAGTGTTATGGGCACCTGAACATGCACTATCTCAATTATCACGAGATGATCTCGTCGATGGTCTACTTGCGATTCAGTCTCAAACTCATGTAGTTTGCGAGGCTTGTCAGGCTAGAAAGCAACATCGAACTCCTTTCTCCGATGGCAACTCATGGCAGGCTTCAAGGGTTTTACAGTTGGTCCATGCTGATGTATGTGGTCCAATGCACACACCTTCCGTTATTGGATCTAGGTATTTTTTGCTTTTTGTTGATGATTTCAACAGAAAGATGTGGGTGCATTTTTTGAAGTTTAAATCAGAGGTGTTTAGCATATTTCAGTAGTTTAAGGCCTTGGTAGAAAAAGAGTATGGTTCTTCTATTATTACTCTTAGGTTTGATAATTGGGGGGAATTTTGTTCCAAAGATTTCTCCACATTCTGTGTTGCACATGGCATAAAGTGCCAATTCACCACACCTTACACCCCTCAGCAGAATGGTGTAGTTGAGCGTCACAATCGCACCATTACTGAAATGGCACATTCTATGTTGGAGCATAGACATGTTCCTAAGAAGTTCTGGGCTGAAGCAGTGTATATTGTTGTTTATCCTCTTAACAGATCTCCTACTCATTCTATCAAGAAGATGACTCTTGAAGAAGCTTGGTCTGGACGTAAGCCGAACATTAGTCACCTTAAGGTTTTTGGCTCCACCGCTCATGTTTGGATTCCTGATGCTCAGCGCACTAAGTTGGATTCCAAGAGCTAGAAACTCATGTTTACAAGTTATAGCGAGAACTAGAAGGCATACAGACTAATAGATGCAAACACTGATCGTCTAATCTTCAATCGTGATGTCGTGGTCGATGAGAATTGTGGGCTCTTCTATCAGTCTTCTCCTATTTGTTCTGAGGTTCAGCCTCAGAAAGATTCTGATTTGGTTGTTTATCTTCCACTTGGTGCACTTTATGGGAGGGATTCTGCAGAGGTGCAGGCACCTCAGCAGCCACTTCCAACACCGGCCCCTATTCAACAAGATCTAGATGTTCTTCCAGATATGTTAGTTCCAGCTGATCCAATAGAAGTTGTTCCTCTTGATTCCGATATTGGTTCATCTATTCTTTGGCCTAAATGGTGGGCTTTGACGATTGGTGCTCTTCATGATGTTGAGTTACTAGAGGGTAGATCTACTCGGAATAGGAGCAAACAACAAAATACAATGAATTTTGCTCTTATGGCCAACCTTCATAGCATTTAAGAGCCTTAGACATATACAGAGGCTAAAGGCACACCTAAGTGGGAACATACTATGACAGTTGAACATCATAGTCTCATGTAGAATCACACTTGGGAGTTTTCAGATCTTCTGCATGGGAAGAAACCCATAGGCTGCAAATGGGTTTATAAGGTTAAGTATAAGGCGGATGGAACCCTTGGTAAATACAAGACTAGGTTGGTAGCCAAAGGGTTTTCACAGCAAGAGGGCATTGACTGTGAGGAGACTTTTGCTTCTATAGCCAAGATGAGTACCATTCGGCTTGTCCTCTCGATAACAACTCAGTTTGGATGGAAAGTCCATCAAATGGACGTTAAGAGTGCCTTCCTCAATGGTAATTTGCAGGAAGAAGTTTACATGATGCAACCTCCTAGTTTCAAGGTTGCTGGTAAAGAACACTAGGTATGCAAACTAGTGAAAGCACTCTATGGCCTTAAGTAGGCACCACGGGCTTGGTACATGAAGATTGATCAATACCTCATTGATCATGGCCTTCAACGAAGTCCTTCTGACTCTAATTTGTATGTCAATCGGACTGGTAATGATATCTTGTTCCTAGTTGTCTATGTTGATGACTTAATCATTACTGGCAGTTCAGATCATCTGATTGAGGAGATCAAACATAATCTCAGTCAATCATTTGATATGATAGATTTGGGACTCCTCCATTATTGCCTTAGTATAGAGGTTTGGCAGTCTACTAGTCTATCGGCAGTACCTTCATTTCACAGTCGAAGTATGCCAAGAGCTTGTTGGACAAGTTTCATATGACAGATTGCAAACCAGCTTCTACACCTATGGAGTGAGGGCTGAAGTTATCAGCTCAATTGGATTCACTTGTGACGAACGAATCAAAATTCAGGAAACTTGTGGGCAGCCTCATCTATCTCGCTACCACTAGACCTGACCTTAGCTTTGCAAGCTACATCTCTCACTTCATGTTAGCCCCTAAAGCTAAACATTGGGTTGTAGCAAATTGTGTGTTGAGATATGTGAAAGGCACTTCTCACCTTTGCATTTTATATGTGAGGTGCAAAGATTCAAAGCTAATTGGTTATACAGACTCAGATTGGGCAGGTTCTGTTGATGACAAAAAGTCTACTTCAGGGTATGTATTCAATTTGGGTACAAGTGTAGTTACATGGACCAGCAAGAAGCAGCAGGCAGTGGCTCTCTCCTCAATCGAAGCAAAATATCGAGGAGCTGTTAAAGCAGCTTGTGAGGTAGTTTGGCTTCGAAGGATGCTCTCAGACATGCAAATGTCTCAAGCAAGACCTTCCCCCTTATATTGTGACAATCAAGGGGTGCTGAAACTCGCCAAGAATCCAGTCTTCCATGAACGGACAAAGCATGTTGATCTTCATTGTCACTTCATCCGCCAGCTTGTCGAAGACAGATCCATAGCATTGGAGTATGTTCCGACAGAGGATTAGATTGTTGATATTCTCACCAGGTCTTTGAGCCCAGATAAGTTTGTTAGATTTAGGGGGCATTTTGGTGTAGTTGATAGATTGAGCATTAAGGGAGGGTATTAAAATAGTAACTAGCATATGTTAATGCTCAATCACGTTCCTATAATTTAGTCCTGTAATGTT
>VDFB02151156.1:0-22941 GCA_007258455.2 Sequoia sempervirens
TTTTCTATTGTTTCACCAGGTGACTATTCCCTTATTCTATCTTCAATATGTTCAATCAATACTTCCAGTAAAATACTTGTCAATTCACTTAGATCAATATCATTATGAATTATGTAAATAGTCAGAGCATCTGTAATCTCATCTTGTTCATATGATGGTCAAGACAATCATATATCTCCAATCTTCTTCATTCCATCAAGTTGCTCAAGAAACTTTAACATCTTTTCTTTAGTAACATTTTCTTCATCATCATCTGTCGATACCAAATCAAGTGCTTCTACAATTTTTGCTTCCTTTTCTTCTTCCTTCTCCTCTGTCTTCATCTTCATTTCTGGAGGGAGACATGAACTGATTCTTCTTGTTTTCCTCTTTCTGAAGGAGAATCCTTCCTCAAACATCATAATCGAACTAGAAACCACACCAAAATTCCATGCATTTATTTTGATTTCAAAATACTCTTTGAAAACCTTTTCCTTTCCTACTAGACAGTTCAAATATCGGTAAACTTGCTTCCCAACTAGTATAGCAGACTTCCACACAACATTTTCATTTAATGGTAATGAATTCAGAAAATACATCATCAAGCATATAACCAAGGTTCCAAAGAGAAAAGGATAATTGTCATTCTTTTTCATAGTTATATTGTCCATTAATTTATTTCTCAGCAACTCACACAAGTCAAAATCTTCCTTTTTCTCAACCATTTGATGTGCAACATAAAAAACAATTGCTGAGGTAGAACCTTCCCTATTCCTAAAATAAATATTATATGAGATGTCATATGCCACATACCTTATCACTGGGTTGATTATGGTGTGAATTATAAGTGCCCTTTGATCTCCTATTACCCTAGTTAGGGCTTTGACCTCTTTGTTCTTTATGAATTTCTTGATTGGAATGGGTTTGTTATTGCATAATCTTGTTATTTTTGCAATTGCCTCCTTCATGATCTCATAAGGTTTGTCAAAGATCATTTGATCACCTTGAATTCTGCTTAAAATAACCTGAATAATGTCCACATTCAAAAATTATGGAAATTCACTCCAAATGTCTAAACCCTTGTGCTCTAAATTCTTGACCTTTTTCATTTGCTCAAATGAAAGAGAAGCCTCGAGATTTTGAATATTTTCATGATCAAATTCATCAATTTGTAACTTACTCAATTTTTGCAATTTGTTGTTGCGCAAACTAAATACCACCATTTCCTTTGACTACATTACTTCAGCCTTATTCTTTGTACTTTCGCTTGCTATTAACCCTAGCTCTTTATTTCTCAACTCGTTCACTTCAAAATGAAAATGACCACTCAATCCTCCTTATTTAACTTATCGCTTTTAGGGTTTCATCATAAAGGATAATTTATTTCTCATGACATCATCATTTGTACTTCAATCTGTCACTTCCTCCTTCCACCAAAGTTGTTAACCATTTTGTGAAATGCACTGTAAGTAAAAGGATTCCACAAATCTTCTATAATGCTTGTTTTCTACCGAAAATTTCTTCATTTCCTTCAGGATGAAAATTCACATCGCATACCCTTGTGTCATTACATGACACTTCTTATACTAGGGATTTGATAGATTTTTCTATGATTTCTCCCCCTAAATCCATTACTAGATTTAATTCATAGAAGAGGTATCTGCACCGAATGCAGATACAAGATTATCTGATTTGTTCTTGTTCTTTGATTCTTCTTTCTTTCTCTAGATCTTTTCCATTTCTCTTCTCACTTCTTCTAGATTCGCCTTGTTTATAAGCTTGTTATTTTGTTTTGGATTCAGTTTCTTCCCAACTTTTCTCTTACATAATTTTGAGATATGTCCTGGTTTGTTGCAAGAGTGGCATACAACAAATCTTTGATCAAGAGAGTTTGTACTCATCTTTGTCCTGCATTGATTAGCCTTGTGTCCAAAAATATTGCATGTGTAATAGTAGCCTTGAAAAGAATGAAATCTTCTACCGGTATTAAATATGTTCATCATTATCTGACTTCTGCATTTTGTAGATCTATGTCCAAACTTGTCGCAAATATAGCATTGTCCACCAAAGAATCCAACACTCTGACTTGATCTATTTTGGTTCATCATTCTTCTACATTTTGTTGCTCTATGTTTGAATTTATTGCATGAGTAACAAAACCCATTAAAATATATGTACCTTTGATTATTCAGTTGTCAGTTGGGTATCCTTTCAGTATTGATCCTTCTACTCTTGTCTTGATAAGCACTACCTTGAAATTTCCTTTGATTGTTCATTTTGTTGAAACTAGGATTAGTCTTTGAACTTTGTCCTTCTTCAAGTCCTAGACCACCTTTATCCTTAGCAAGCTTCTGAGATGAAATCTATTCATCAAGCATTCCCAAACTTATCTTAAATTTTTCTTCAAATTTTTTTTCCCTTTCCAGATTAGATTTGAGAATTACTACTTCCTGTTCAAGCTTTTCACATTTTTCTGTCTTTTGATTGATAATTTATTTGCTTTGTCCAATTTCCAATTTCAGATTCTCTTCCATTCTTTTTCTTTCTTCAAGTTCATCCTTATATTTTCAACAGTCTCCTTTGCTTCTTTTAGTTCCTGGTAAACTTCTTTATGCTTCAATTTAAATTTTCAGATCTAATTTCTTAATTTTTGAATACATTCACTTGCCTGCTTGACATTTTCTTTTAGGTCTTCATTCTCAGACTCTGAGGTCTTTGATCTTAATTCTTCATCTAAGTTAGATCCCTTCATCATTTAGTTACACCTACCAAGATCTCCTTTAAGTTGTTAAACTTATTCCAAAGGACCACGCTCTGATACCAATTGTTGAACTGGAAAACTGAGAGGGGGGGTGAATCAATTGTCACCTAATTAAAAGCTTTAACCATATACCGAAACTAGATCCAAATATTGCATGAAGGATTCATTAATAAATGCAAAACTAAAAATCATCACATAAACACAGTAACACCAGATTTACGTGGAAAACCCAATGAGGGAAAAACCACGGTGAGGATTAACTCACACTATAGATAATATCAAAACCAATTACAAAAAGGCTCACTGCCTGAGATAAGTCTCACTTCCTGAAATAAGGACTCACTGTCCACAAGGCTACAACCCGGAGGGCTCACTGTCACAGAGATACAAAGAAGATGGATCATTGCTAGAATACAAAAGTTATGGCTTACCACCAAAAGAGAACTGATGAATTGCATATTTTCTTGTGTTGAATTTAGTTCCAGATGAAGTTCTGTAAAGATAGTACTACATATCAAAAGTCACTCAATACTTCTGATCTGATCACACACTTTTTGTCTTCACCTAATTCACTTATTTTGATCTGCTGCATCCACACACTTTTTTGTCTCTATGTCCTTCTTGCATAACCTCACATCTCCTCTCTTTTTTGGAGAGACACATATGTATATATATATATATATCTTACACATCAATTAGGTCAGCCAAAACATCCATAACAGTATTTCACCCACTAATTCGGCCAAGATCTTCAAATATCTGACTCATATTTTGTCACACAGTAGGAACCAGACCTAAAACCAACATATTGGGAAACACATAACGGTCATCTTCAATGTGAAATAACTTCTGGTAAATGAGTCATATATGCAGTACTATGTTGACATCAATGGCAACCATTTGGTGTAACCTTCAACCTCCAACAAAAAGCACTTGGAAACCAAGTGAACTAGCTACATCAACAACACCACAAACACTTTCTCAACATATCTATAGCATCTACAACATAAAAAATCTCCCCATCTATAATACCTGCTCAACACCACGCTAGAGGTTGACATCAATGTGACATCAAACCACAACACATCCACACTTGACACCAAACCACAACACATCACACTTGACACTGATGAAAATACTACCAACAATCTCCAACAACTCCAATACTAGGGATTGACATCAATGACAACACCAACACTGTCCAAAAATCTCTCCCTTTGTCATTGATGCCAACAACAGCTTTGAAAAACCATCAACAACAAAAACAACTATCAACAACAACTATGTATATGCTACTCTCAAGTAGCACTCCCCCTTACTCCAGGGAATATCTTACACTTATTTTCCTTGTTTCTTTTAGACACCATTATCTCCCCCTTTCTATTCTTCCTACAATATCACTCTCTCCCCCCTATATTGAGGAGTTTTGCAGACATCACTCTCCCCTTGTGTTTTTTAGATCATACTATCCCCCTTTGAAATCAATGACAAAGGGAAACAATCTCTCCATTTGACAACACTTGCACACGTCTCTTTAGGCAACACCAACAAGAAACTTCTCAAGCTCCACTACTCTTCTCCATACAATTCTCACTACTGCACACACTACACTGCTCTCTCTCTCTTTTCTTCTTACTCTTTATCTGCACTCTCTTTACACTGCCCTTACTTTTTAGTTCTCTCCCCCTTACAAGCACAAGATATGCTCCCCTTGACTGTACCAAAAAAGAACACTACTACCTACCCCCCTGAGAGGTAGCCTTCAACATCAGTCCAAGACCAAGAATGTATCTTGAAATACTTCGTAGAAAGATGTAGACTCTTATGCATCTAGTTGAAAGAAGTAGGGGCAATAACCCCTAACTTCTACTAAAGATACTTAAAAGTATATTTTGGAAGAGCGTTTGTAAAAATATCTATAACTTGTTCCTTTGTAGCCACATACTCCGACTTCACCTCATTCTCTGTAACTTTTTCTTTTAGAAAGTGATATCGGATAGAGATATGTTTTTTTTCTTGAATGCATTATCAAGTTCTTTGAAATATTGATAACACTTGAATTATCACACAAGATAGATATAAGTTCATCATATGATACTTTGATATCCTTCAATGTCTACTTCATCCACAACAGTTGTGTACAACATGATTTTATTGCAATATATTCTACCTTTGTAGTAGATAATGACACTGAATCTTGCTTCTTACTCAACCAAGAAACCAATTTTATTCCAAGACAGAAAGAACCTCCACTTGTACTTCTTTTGTCATATGTGCAACCTACCCAATCTGCCTTTGTATATGCACTCAAGGAGAAATCAGTATTCCTATGATACCATAGACCAAAGTCCATAGTTCCCTTCAAGTATCTAAATATCCTCTTCACTACTGCCACATGCAATTCTCTAGGATCTTCTTGAAATCTTGTCACAAGACACATTGCATGCATGATATCCAGTCTAGTAGCAGTTAGATATAGCAATCTACCAATCATTGATCTATAATTGCTATAATCTTCTTAGGAGATTCATCATTCTTGCTCAACTTACAACCAATAACCATAGGAGTACACACTGGTTTGGAATCCTCTATTCCAAACTTCTTCAACATTTCCTTAACATACTTTGACTGTGAAATGAAAATACCTTGTTTTGATTGACATATTTGTAGCCCAAAGAAGAAATTCATCTCTCCAAACATTGACATCTCAAAATATTTCTACATCTCTTCTGCAAACTTATTTCACATGCCTTCATTTCCTCCAAAGATTATGTCATCAACATACACAACCACAATTAGAATTTGATCTCCCTCAACCTTAAAGTAAAGGTTGCTATCTACAATACCCTTTTTGAATCCTTTCTACAACAAATACTTATCCAATCTTTCATACCAAGCTCTAAGATCTTGTTTGAGCCTATATAAGGCCTTCTTTAACTTGCAAACCATATCAACATCATCTAATAACTGAAAACCTTCCAGTTGTTCAATGTACACCTCTTCTTCTAACTCACCATTCAAGAATGCAGACTTGACATCCATCTGATACACTTTGAAATCTTTATGTGTTGTAAGAGCCAAAAACATTCTAATGACCTCCATTCTTTCCACTAGAGCAAATTTTTCTTCAAAATCTATTCATTTCACTTGTGAGTAGCTCTCACACACAAGTCTAGCCTTATTTCAAATAACTTTTCCATCCTCATCCAATTTGTTCCTTAAAACCCATTTAGTTCCTATCACATTCTCATTTGTTGGTCTTGGGAAAAATTCCCAAGTATGGTTCTTCTCAATTTGTCCCAACTCTTCTTCCATAGCTTTGATCTAGTTCTCATCCTTGCATGCTTCAGTTACTATTTTAGGTTCTACTTTTGAAAGTAAACAAAAGTTTTCCTATTCCTCTATCATAGTAGCTTTTCTCCTTGTCAACACACCTTTTCTCTTATCTCCAATGATTTGATCTTCAAAATGATTCTTTTGCATATACTTAGGAGTCTTAGGGATCTTTTATGAAGCTTCTTCCTCTTCAACTATCATCTATTTTTCCTTCTCTTCTTCTTTTTCTTCTTCACTACAAGGGGATTCATTAGATTCATATACTTCTATCAACACAAAATTCTTCCATTGTTCTTCATCCACTTTGACACTTTCGCTTTCAACAATCTTCTTCATCCTTTTGTTATAGCAGTTGTATGCCTTGATCTTTGTAGAGTATCAAAAGAAGATTCCTTCATCATATCTTGCATCAAACTTTCCTAAGTTTTCTTCATCTCTTCTGATATAACATTTGCTTCCAAACACTCTAAAATATTTCACAATAAGAAATTTACCATACCATAACTTATAAAGAGTCTTTGAATTGTTTACTCTTGCTTGAACTCTATTAAGAATGTAGACTATAGTATAAATTGCTTCTCTCCAATAGAAATTCGGTAGAATTTCTTCCTTCATCATAGTTCTTGCAACTTCTTGAACTATCTTGTTCTTCCTCTCCATAACTCCATTCTGCTAAGGAGTCCTAGGAGTTGACAAATGTCTCTTTATTCCATGATCTTCACAAAAAATGTTAAACTCATTTGAATTAAAATAACCACCTATATTAGACCTTAAGCACTTGATTTTCAGATCCATTTCATTCTCAACCGTAGATTTAAAATCTTGAAACTTATCTAGAGATTTTGATTTTCTTTGAGAAATGTCACCCAATTCATTCTAGAATAATCATCAATCAATCAATAAGTCATTCTAGAGCTTCTTATTTTGGTAGGTCCACATAGGTCTGTATGTACCAACTCCAAAGGACCTATGGTAGAATATTCTTTAGTCTTGAAACTCTTCTTTGTTTTCTTTCCAAACTGACACTCTTTGCAGATTGCATTGATATGCTTTGTAATCTTTGGTAGATCTCTCACAACATCAATAGAATTAATCTTCACTAGGCTATCAAAATTGATGTGACCCATTCTTTTATGCCATAGCCAAATTTTATTGATTTGAGATATAAAGTTCCTAAAACCACCACCTTTGAGTTGATAAACATTACCTTTTGTCCTTGTTCCTACAACAACCAAAGTATCAAAGCTTCCTTTTTTGATTTCACAATCACCATCCTGAAACACCAAATTGTATCCTCTACTACACATTTGTCCTACACTAAGAAGATTATGTCAGAGACCCTTGACATAAAGAACACCATTTGTCTTATGCTTTCTATCAAAACTAATTGATCCTTTTTCACATATCTTAGTAAATGTATTATCACCAAACTTAACAAGACCACCATCATACTTTTGGAGTTTAACAAACTTACTCTTATCACCTGTCATATGATTTGAGCATCCACTGTCAATTATCTAGTAATTCCTCTCCTCTCTTGCATGAAAGGAAGTCACCATAGTTCCCTCGATGTTATGACATGTTTTCAGAGCACTTTCCTTCACACATCTTTTAGGATTAGTAGAATTAGTTCCAACACTTATCGCCATGAACAATAATTCATCACTATCATCATCAAGATAGTCCAATTCCTCATCATCAAATACACCATTTCCTTTTTCAACATAATAACTTTTCTTGATAGGTTTACCTTTATGATCCTTGTGTTTGTCATTTGCAACTTTTATTGGAAATTTAGAAGAATAATGACCCATCTTCCACAATTGAAACACTTAAAAGGTGACTTACCTCTATATTTGTTAGTTCCCTTTATCAATCTCCTTACAAAATTTTCTTCCACTTCATCAAGATCTGATTCATCATCCTTCTCTGCCTTGCTGACTTTAAAAGTAGTTTCTTTCTTTGTAGCATCTTGACCAAAGTCTCTCAATTCATAAGAAATTAAAGCACCAAACATCTTATCTCTAGAATATTGATCTAAATTTTGAGCTTCCTCAATAGTAAAAACTTTAGAACTATAAGATTTAAGAAGTGTTCTTAATACCTTTTTCACAACTTCACTTTCTTCCAGCTTACCACCGAGACCATTGATGGCATTAATAACTTCATCCACTCTAAGCATGTAGGTTGTAATGTCTTCATCTTCAGACATCCTTAGGGTTTCAAATTTGGCTTTGTAGTTCTAAAATCCTTGCTTTCTTCACCTTATCATCTCCTTCATAAATTCTTTGATACCAATTGTAGATGCATAAGACAACTGAGAGGGGGGGTGAATCAGTTGCACATTAAAACATTCAATCCCTCATTAAATTTTAAACCCTTATCAACATTTAAACCCTCATTAAGCATTAGTAAAAATGTAAACATATGAAAAAGAAATACAAACATAACCAAACACAATAGAAAACCAAATTTACATGGAAAACTCTAAGCAGGGAAAAACCACGATGAGGATTAGCTCACATATATATTAATAACAACATCAAATACAATTAGGCTCACTGCCAAGGGCTAATTTCCTAGAAAAGAAGAAAGGATCATTGCGCAAAGGACTCATTGTCCAGATGAAAGAAGGTAGAAGAAACTACTATAGAGAGATTCACTATCTCAAAGAAACAAGAAGATCCACCACTGCAACTCTATGCCATCCACAACCTTTGGCTCACTACCTCCAACAACTTCATGCACACTAAAATGTAGACACCTTCTTCTCACTACATCTAAAAGTCATAAGCATTTAAGCTCACACTAAAATCACCGCACTTGATCACATTCAAATCTCACACTTTCCACACAGATCCACAAACATCTCTAATAATTCACCTTGCATTTATACCATCTGCGACCTCAAACAACTCCTTAAGGTTGGCCTCAATGAAACGTATGCACCTCAAACGTGCAACACCAAATAGGTTGGCACTAAAAACCTCCAAAATGGAAAGAAGTGAAGGAAGACCATACTAAGGGTTAACTAGGACCCAAATCTACATTGGCATGCTTCACCATGCTTTCACAAACAAAAAAAAACCTTCACAATTAGTGCTAGCATGCCAGGTCGACCAAACCTAAACTAACACTAACAAGTGACCACATGCACACCTCTCTAGGTCTAAAAAAGACATATGGACCACAAAGAAACACTTCACAACATCCACACAACATCCCAAAATATTCCAGTATCACCAAAATATTTTGCAAAACTACCACAACTGCCTGCAACTGAGAACACTATCATTATGTGCAACCAACCACACTACCACAAAACACAACTTATAAATCCAAACTTGAAAAACAACTAAACACCAAAAATTTCAAGGGAAGGAAGATACAAACAATATTAGCATGTTCTCAAATCTACAATACATGAAACCACAATGCAGAGAAATGTGAGGTAATCTCATCTCTCCTATACAACCTTCTACACAAACATACACACTTCCAAACATAACTTCCATTCTCGCACGGTCCAGAACCTAAAACTCTAGATATATCACCTTTGAACACCTCTAATAATCATATCAAAACCACACAAGCATATCTTCAACCATGAATAAATGTGAAACACATCACTAAACACACCTTGGTCACACTACACACTCTTTTATTCAAATTTTCTCAAAAGAACTTGGAAACCAAGTGAACTAGCTACATCAGCAACACCCAAACACCTTCTCAACATATCTACAACATTTGAAACACCAACAATCTCCCCATCTACATTCTTAACACCACATTAGAGGTTGACATCAATGTGACATCAAACCACAACACATCCACACTCGACACCAAACCACAACACATCCACACTTGACACTGGTGACAATACTACCAACAATATCCAACAACTGAAATACTAGGGGTTGACATCAATGACAACACCAACGCTTTCCAACACATTTTTGGAAGATTTCTATGATTTTTCTCATACTCTCACAATTCACTATCCCCTTCAATCCAATGAGAGTGAACACTATATTCAACTAAAACTTCAATATTTATCTCTTGAGGTGCATTTGTAATCTTGCTAGTTGAATCTCATTATATCTCCACAAATCATTTTTTTGTTATGCCTCACTCTTCAAATAATTTACCCCTTTTACTCCCAAATTTTCCTTCATCTCCCTTCTTTATTAGCCTAGAATTTTTTTCTCTTCAAGATCAAAGCTAGCTTATGTTAGAAGAGATAAAGCTACCACTTCAAATGTTCCTTCCTCTTTCCATGTTTTTATTTAATTTATCCTTCCTTCATGTTGTACCTAGAATACGTATTCTCCCATCCATGATAGATAAGCTTCTAACCATATTTATAGGGTATTCCTGATAGCAAATGGCATGCATTGATTAGATCTACATCACATAACACTTCATCCACAAGAGGACCAATTTTGAAATTAACAAGATAAGAATTACCCACAAGTACAATATTATCCTTCTTTAATTACACAATCTTGTAAGTGTTATATTTTGTAATACAAGAAAGTTATAATTTGCTAACCATTTATGTACTTACTAGATTGTTGATAGATCCACCATCTGCAAGCACCTTACACACATTGTCCTTACACTTATGTTTTATTAAGAAGATTTTGTTTCTCCTCCAATTAGCTTCAAGGTCCTTCACAACATTAAATTATCTAACATGTGTGCACAATAGTTGTCCTTGTCCTTGTTTATATAAATGATGGGTTGTCAATTTAATATTGGATTACTATGCTCATTTGTAAATACAATAATGTTAGGGAAATTTAGGGGATGTTTTTTAATTCATACATAATTGTAGAGGATAAAAGGGCATATATTTCTCTTTGTAGATTTTATAGTACATTATTTAATTATTTTTATGTTTATTGATCTCAAATATGAACTTAACGCTTTTTAATACAAAAGTATTATATTTTTAAACACACTTGACCTAGTTTTTAGGATATTTCTCATCCTAAATTAATTTGTAGTTGCAATCTTGTCCTCTAAATTCAATGGTGGGGGTAATCAAGTCCCTAGTTTTAAATTTTGAACTTCATGTTTTCCAAGGCCAACAAATCTTGAATATAACATTACCCATTGGAATGGGTGTCAAAAATTTCAAATTACATGTCTATGATTATGTATTTAAGGACATAATCTAAGGACACTTTAAGGGGTGGAAAGGAGATGGGATCAAATCGAAAAGAAATATAGATGAATACCACACAATTTAGTTATAATTTATTCTTAGTTGACATTAGATGCAATAATCAATATATTAATATTTATTATATATTAGTTTCTATCTTTCTTGTTGATTAGAGGGTCACTAATATTTATTTATCAATCACAATTTATATCAAACTCAATTCACATCATACTTAACTTGCATTGGGCACAACGATCAACTAATTGACATCCATGGCCCCTTTTATCTCTTTTCAATTTTGTCAAATCAACCTAAGGGCTTAACTATCATAAATGAAGTTTCATACTTCCCTCTATACATATCAATCTCACAATTATGTTCTTTAACATATTTGTTTTTCTCAAACATAGATATACACATAAGAAAAATATTCAATTTAAAGTATCAAATAATAAATTTAGCATTAGAAAAAAATGTGTCATTGAGGATGTAATCATTCCACCTAGACCAAATAATGGGTGTAGTCAATCTTTGGATCCTAATAGTTAAAAATCTAGTCATCACAAGTTTCTAATCATCACTTTAATTCTAAATTTTAGGTTTGTTAAATATAAGGTTAACTGCACAATGAGAATATTAACAATGAAGTGTTTTAATATAATTAAACATGTGACAAACTATATAAGTTGATGAAGTAATTTGGAGAAGAAAAAATAAATATGGAAACCATATGAATATTATACATACATGGAAAAACCCTTATGAAAAAAACTCCACCGCTAAAGAGACTCAATCTTGTATTAATATTTGAAAATAAAATATATGAATATGCTCAACTTATCCCATAAGAATACCTACAAAATAACCTTATAAACCTTTATCCCATGCCTCCGTTATATAGAGGTATTAGAAACATGAAACAACCAAGTCATATCCCCAAACTATGTCATATAAAAAATCCAATCTTTTCTTCTCTTTTGAATACATTCATTTGTTTTTTAGCAAAAGGCACAAGGCCAATTTTTATATTATATAGTAATATATGGATTGCATGGTATAATTTCATTTACATATTTCTTCTTCATTCCCCTATAGGGGTTATCAGAGAATAACTATAAAAAAAACTTATCTGCTGATGATTTGTCAAGATATTACAAAGTGTGTCAACTTGAGTACATGTGGAAGCTTACGGCTATCAGCCAGTAGGAATTGCTAGTGTTTTGATAAGAACATTACACTTATATCCACTTGAAGCATGTAGCAGCGGTTTGAAAATTTGAACCAGAAGCTCACAAAATGGAGGAAAGAACTTGTGACTGTAACTTGTTTTCACAGTCCTTCCTGATGCAAGATCTTGTGATGCATTTATATGATTAAAGTGACATGTTTGCAGGGACATATCAACATGCTTGTGCATCATGGCACGTTTCTAGGCTACAACGATGATTTTGCAGTAGTTTGACATGTTTCTTTGAAATACAGTGACATGTTTATTTATCTCTAATTATCATTTGTTTCTGCATTTTTGGATTTGCTAACTTCTAATGTATGCTTATTTCTTGACCTTTTGGGCTAGCATTTGCATAGATTGTGGCATTGGGAGAAGTCTAATATTTTATTTTGGTGCTTTTAAAATGAGCAATTTTCACATTTCAAATTACTTGTCAAATAAAAAAACACAACTTTAGTCTTCAAACAACTAGAAAATATCAAACCCTAGGTTGATTTAGGTCCAAAGTGAAAATTCTATCTCCGAGTCAAATTGGCACATTTGAGTGTCATCTCTCATTTATTTTGTCTACATCTTGACACTTTGTTTGCATATCGACGTGTATGAGTTTTCATCTTGGCTCTTTTGTTTATAGATCAACGCGTCTGTGCAACTTGACGCATTTGTCCCATAGCATTCATCTATCAAACCTGAAACATAGTTTGTCTATCACACAATGATGTGTTTGCTCTTAAACCTATGCATTTGCAAAATCTCAACGCTTTTGTCTATGGTAGTGCAGTGCTTTTGACTGTGAGTCGACGTGTTTGTAAAACAACGTGTTTAACTATTAGTCAAAATTTCTAGAATAGTCAAAACTTAGTTTCCAAAAAAATCATCAAACAATCAGTACAAGATCAGATGCTTATATCAAATAGACCTACAACGAGAAGGAAAAAAATTGTGCTGCTAGCTGGGATTCATTTTGTTTACTCCTCCATGAGACATAAACCCACATCATTTTCATCTTGCTTTTCTTCAAGGCCTTCATCCAGGGGAGCTTCCAGAGAGAGAACTGGGGCCGAATTATTTGAATTGGGAATGATGGGGTGGTGGGTTTGATAGGGGGCACAAGAATGGTTGGAGGCCGTTTCTGCAGCATGGACTGGACAACAGTGTTCATGCACCAACAATGTCACAATAGCATGATATTTAACCCTGAATTTGTCCACCATATCTTCCCCTACCTCTCTGGCATTGCAATCAAGGGTTGAATATAAATACCTTAGGAGTATTGATTTCAAATGTGTGTTTAATGGCATCATACAAAGAGACATAGGCCCTTTTAAGGAGTAGAAAATGCCTGGGAATAAACCCCCAATATCTCCTTCACCACTAAAGAAATCATAAGATTGGGTGGCTCTCAGGAGGGCATTTTCTTGCAGGAAGATTTCATTTCATTTCATTTATGCATGAACTTAATGATGATTATACTCTTCTTATGAGTAGTGATTGTGATTTTCATGAGCTTAATGTTGATTATATTATTTCATGACACATGATGGTGACTTATCCCTAAATTATGTTGAAACATCTAGGGATTATGATTCATGTGATATCATGGAGACACCTAAATTTATTCATATCTGACTACATTTGACTTTACCCTATCCTAGCCAAATTAATCCATCATTTACATTTATCCCTTACGCTTAACTAAATAAAATTATATTTATTTAATTAAGTTTAACCATTTACCCTTATCCCTCACCCTTAATTAAATGAGTTCATGTTTATTTAATTAAGTTTAATCTTACCTCCCAAATCCTCCAACTAAATCAATTATTTAATACCTACTTAATTAATTGATTTAGGCTAATTAATCTTCATTAACATTTCTTCCAATATTTAAATCCACATCACCCTCAATCCTTGTCCATTTAATCCTAGTCATTATATCTAACTACATGGATCAAAATATAAACTTTGCATCATTTGAAAAGTGTCCCTACTCCTCTCATGCTCACACATGTGTGAGCATGAAAAGGTCAATTCAATTCCACTGTATCTCTTAGAATTTCCCCTTTCATAAACCACCCTATTTCTTACACATGGTATTCTCACACGTGTGATCACACCTTTCTCTTATACCTCTATTACTATTGTGACACTGGTGACAAGGCTAAGGCTTCAATCCATGCCTTCATCTCCTTCAAATCCTATCCATTCATTAGACATTGCATCTTGGCCGTTGATTTCCCTCTTGGAAAATTTATGAATTAGAGGCGTCCACTCTTATGCTATCAGCATCGTCATCATATATTCATGATATTGGTTTACTAAGAAACCACATTCTACCCATCAACACATCAAAAAGAGCATACCAAGTGGAGCATTAGGTTCACTCTATTTCCACTCAATTGAAGGAGAAAGAAAATAAACAAGGTAAAATGTTATGCTATAAATTAAAATCTTTATGTTATTTCCCTTGTTTATTTTCATGTCTTCAATTACACCTCATTATGATACAATTCCTACATATCATAATATGCATTCCTCTGCATCCTTGCAATCTCCTATGTATGCACTTAGTGGTTCATATTTTCTTGTTGGTTTTTATTGATGACCTTAATGAGGTTTGCATACTTATTTAACATCTTTACCTTCTTTATCACATGATGGTTCTCTAATTGCATAGGATGACCATTTTTCATAAGTAACTCATGCTATTGATATGGATTTGGGTAATATTCTAATATGTCATGGTGGATTGGTTCATTCTCATTATAATGCATATATTATTAATAATTTAATGATTGAAGGATTAACGATGAATATTTATAATTCAAATCATTTTTATTTTATATTATGCTCACATTTATGATTATGCTTTCCTAGTGAATGCATTTAGAAAAACTTCAATTGATGAGGCTCTACATTGATTTGATATGGTTCATAATTCTTTATATAATGTTATAGTAATATTGTGTGTGACTTTATTAAATAATTAACTCCTTTCCCTTGAGTGTGCTTACATGGTATTTCTAATCTTTCAACCTCTAGTGACCATTCCTTGGGATGTCTTGTGCATTAATTTATGCTCTAATTAATCATGGATTTCTTTTTTTTAAATACCCATAACAAGTCTCCTAGAGAATAGTATATATCTTCTCATTATGCATAATCTTCTAGGGACCATAATCAAAAAATAAAAATACCAAGACCAAGGATTTGAGAATGGATATAATTGTATCCTCAACTCAATGTTAGATAATATAACCCAAAACTTGAGACTCTTATAATGGTGTAGTTACTTCTACACAAAATGTATAATACTACCGTGCATCTATACATGTGATAAAGGCATTTTATCTTGTGCTATTCAAGGATAGTAAAAAGGTCCCCAAAACAATGACCATACAAACTCTCCTATATGGATTGGAGGCAAATAATTTTCTTTTGTAGAATTTTTAGAAGTACTTGAGAGAAGGCGGGTCCCCATAAGCCACATCTTCCTCACTTCCTACAATCATACTATGAACAATATAAAAGCATGGGGTTATTCTTTATTATATTAATATAGTAATTCAAAATAATCACATAGGTGTTTTAACTAAAACATCATGCAATCAATTTTAATAATTTACATCAATTATAGGTGATTGGATGACATTAACAAATATTTAGATCAAATTTTAGAACTTAAAGGCCTTACAAAATTTGATAGGAAATTCAAGTTGGAAAGTCTTTATATGCATGTTAGAATTGAAAATATAGTGGTAATCTCACAACATTTTTAAACCACTAATCCAAACATTTGAAGATAGATAAATTTGCTACTATAAGAATGCAATGTTGCTAATTTTTAAAAAATATATCATTCAAGCCTTAATTTATTTTGGAAATATTCCAATTCAAAACTATATCAAATTCTCTTTCATATTGTTGAAATGAACAAGACAACTAAGAGGGGGTGAATCCGTTGTAGCAAATTAAACCTTCAAAACCCTCAACAGTAATCAGATCCACAAACATTCATTAAACCCTTATTCTGTTAGTTTGAATAAACATGAAATGCAGATAACAAAAAATGAAATCATAACACCATACACAAGAGAACACCAGATTTACGTGGAAAACCCAATGAGGGAAAACTATGGTGAGGTTTAGCTCATAATATAAGTAATAGCAAAACCGGTACAAAAGGGGCTCACTACCAAAATAGGACACATGTCCAAAAGGCTCACAACTAGGGCTCACTACCATAGAAAGAATACAAGAAGATAGAAGAAGAATGTTACACAGAGAAAACAATTCTCAATGCAACAAGAATTCCACCACAATTGCTTGCACACTTTCACAGTCTCACATGAAAGATTTCAGATGCCTTCAGCTCACTGCATTCAAGAACCCTATCATGAAGTTCACACTGCTCTGCTCAATTTTGCATCACACATATCACTCACATCTATATTGCTTCTTACTCTTTCATTCAACAACTCACATCAATACCATACATATTTATATCAAACTCTGCCTCAAAAAATTTCTCCAATGTTGGCCACTAGTCGTTATACGTACAAATTCAAAATAGATCGACACCTAAACATTCCCGCAGTGGAAGGGAATGAAAGGCGACCTACATAAATCCTTAGTTAGGACCCAAATAGATCCCAACACACTTCAACACGCTTCCACAAGCCTCACATGTAGTGTTTTTGATAAGGTAAGCAACATTTACATGGTGTTGTACCCTTACATAGAGAGCCACAAGGGCATATAAAGTTCAAGATGAAAAAATATCAAAAGACTAAGCCAAAAAATAAACACATTGGACCAACAATAGATAGACAAAAAAATGGACCAACTATAGACTAATTGACATTTTCCCAGTTCTTAGACAAAAGATTAACAACATCATCCCCAACCCATTCCTGACCATCTTCCGCATTCTTCTTTTCCATTTCATCCTTCATAACTACTAACAGGGGGCTGGTAACACAATGGACCAGCTTGACAGTGAAACGGGTCAAGCCACAAATTTTTTTGTCCAACTTTTCCATTCTTTTCTACAACACACAGAGCTCCTCCCCACAATCTACAACCTTCATAGTATCAGCACACTCCACGTCAAACGAGTCCAAGGAATGGGAAGCTGATTTCTCCTTTTGCACTTTGCTAATATCAAGAATGGAATGAGGCCCTCCAACATACTCCTCCTCCTCATCCCCAGAATCCTCCCCATCCTTGCAATCTTTTTTGTCAGACTGCTCCTCTTCCGAATCCAAGTCATTAACTTGCACTTTCTTGTTATTCTTAGCCAGCCTACTAGATCTCTTGATGATGGTATCGCCACTAGTCACCATCGTAGCTGTGACCACCATGTCCCCCTTAGAATCCTTGCCCACCACATTTTTACCTTTATTGTCCCTGGTTGGGGGCTCCATCAAACCCTTCACTTCCTTCTTACCTTTCTTCTTCGGGGTGGGTTTGCAAATAGTCTTGGTAGGGGTCGACTTGAGCTCATAGAGACTAGCCGCAACACTAGTCTAGGCAACACTCACATTTCCCTTAAGCTTCTTAGTAGCGGGTTTAGACTTATACATATTAGCAGAGACTGGATGGGTTTTTCTGATGGGACCTTTGGACTTAGGTGGAGAAATATTGGTCACAATGGGAGGCTCAATTTCCTCAATACAGATAGCAGAAATGGGTTTGGGCGGGCATAATGCAAGACAGAAGTGGTAGAGCCTCAAAATGAGGCCTTGGTGAAGCGACATGGGAGGAGTATCATCAAGATTTAGGCTAGTAGCCTCAATGTATTTTCCAACAGAACTCTCTAAATCCATTAGAAGGAAGAAAGGAAAGCTTAACAAAATTTTATGCCAGAGGTGATTTAAAAAAGGGAAATGGTAGAAGTAGTAGGTTTTGTACCTACCTTCCAGAGTCACATACTTCATAAGAGCGAGGCAGATATGGTTCTAAGGCTACAAAAGAGCCTATCTCTCAAAGCCTAACTAGTTACAAACTAGATTCTCGTTCCCCACAAAAAACATGTTCATACTTTCATTATCTTGGTCTTTTGTATGCTTCAAGTGCTTCATACTAGAACACAAAAGCCTTGACGCATGTGCTATCACTTCCTCATTCACTTCAAAGGAAATATTTCCCAAGTCATGCGGCGATCTTTCCAAGTGTTAACGAACTGAGTAGACAAATTAGGGTCATGGCCCACTAGAATCTCCATCAGGGGAGCCATATCACCTTCAACACATATGTGCCACACCGACAGATCTTTGTGAAATTCGCCACAGTTGTCAATGTAGTACCCCTCCAGTTGCTACTATGTGTATCAGATTGCTTGTGTTCTTTTGCTAGTCGTTTGTTGTTTTGGATACTATATTGTATTGCTTCTAGTTATAACACTGATGTTATGATAGTTGTTAAAATCTGTGGATGATTCATTGGATATCGAGATTATTTGGTTAAGTTTGTATGAAGACATTATGATAGACATGTGTGTGTTATGGATATGTTGTTTCTGAGTTTTAATGTGATTTTCATGATGTAATTTATGTTTATGATATAATGATGCTTGTTAGTCCTAGTGAAGAAGATAGTGTAGCACTACTCACTTGTGAGTACCCTATTGCGTTGCGATTCTTCTTCACGGTGTGTTTTCCGATATATGATAATATGTTTAACAAGTGATGTTTTATGCAGATACAGGTATCGGGTATCAGCTCCACCTGCTTGTCAGGTCTAAGCGTACCCTAATCCAATAAAATTATGTTGATCCGGAGATAGTGTCAGGTCCTCGTGTAACCATCGTTCTTCATGGAACGAGTATCCAATTGTCGCCCGTTGTCGTGTGTTGTTTTCTCTTGCCGTGTCGATTTTGTTTGCGTTATTTTATTTGGAAATTAATTTACTGTTTAATTTAGTTAAATGGCTAATTTGTTAATATATTTGTTTAAATATTATATTAAACGTTTATGTTTATGTTTATGGTTTAATTTATTAATTTAAATTAAACAAGTCATTTAATTAAAAAAGAATGTCAACATTTGTGAAAAGACATTTCTTTAAAAGTAATTAATGAATTACTTGTGCAAATAGGATTTATGTGAAAAGCAAGTATTTTTAAATAGTTGTTTTCAACAAGTTAAAAATGTGAGCAATCTTAGGAATGCATGATTACAATCAGTTAAGTTGTAACTTGAGGTAATTAATTTCATTAATAAGCCTTTAGGGGTTGCAATTTGATGCACGACATTTCTCGGAAGAAATTTTCATGGCAGCAGCTTTGAGGAAATTTTTGCACGACAACTCTTATGAAAAATGAATTGTTTCAGATTTCTCGTCAGATAGCCAGTGTTTTGAGTAGGATTGATTGAAAAGCTTCAGAATTTTGATTCAGCTCAACTAACAAGTTATATCAGGTTTTCTTCTTTTCGGTTTTCTTGCAATTTCTTAATCTGTAGTTTTGAATATTATATTTGAAGACTGTTTGTATTGGAAAAAGTTTAAGTTGCCAGTAGATATGATTCTCCCAACCTGATCTGCACATGCAATGTTCAGAGTAATCATTAGAACAAGTTTTCAAACTTTATTTGTAAATGTAGCAAATATGAATACCAAAAAAAAAAAAAAAAAATCTAATGAAATGTGGTTATATTCTGGAATATATATATATATATATATATATATGACAGTGTTGTATTCCTAGCTTTGTAAAATTTGTATGAGTAGACAAGTTTTCCCTCTTATGCTTGTTCCCTGTTAGATTCATGTAATTCCTGTACAAGTTTTGAGAAAAGAGGTATAAATGTGGGTTTTGTTTCCTTCCGCGCACTACTCTCAAACTGTTCTCTTACCTTTTATTTTTAGATTATTCCATAATCTTTATTATATTGATGGTGTGTAAAAAAAAATTCATAGCGACGCTCCTCATTTTAGATCTGTCTTAAGTTAATATAACTTCCCATGTGCGTAATTTAAAGTCTGGAGAAATATCTTCGTAATATTCCTTTAATGAAACTCTCACAAAACTTGGAAGATATTTTCCCTGATTATCTGTCATAATTCTATTATGTACAGAGCTCTTATGTTTTGAAAGCGCCGCCCCATAACCATCTCATTAATCAATTTCTGAAATTTTTCTCTCTATATGTTTCTTAAAATGCAATATGGGCAATCTATCTTCATAAAAAAAATGCCATGCAATTTTTGTGTATCTCTTCAAACTCCTGTTTGGCAGTAATTCGGCATTGGATTCATACTAGGTCTATCCCTGTATTGTAGTGAAAATCCTCTTTTTGAGGGCGCTGCCCATGTCACAGGTCTGCGAGTTTTCTAGCCTTATGGGCTTAGTTGTACCTATAAACTGAAGTTTCTTCGTACGTAATAATTCTTTTCATTTTGTTGGCTATATGATTATAGCGCATGACTACCTTTCAGATTGTTTCATTTGGCATCACAATATAATCCACTTTGGCCGTGCCGCTATCTCAATTGAAGGAGATGATTAACCTCTCTCCCGAAAATTTCTTTTGTATTAAGCCAGCCACTGAGACGTCTTGAATTATTCTTATATTAAGAATTCCTTTCGCCCGTTGGGGCTTGTAACGTATTTAGTGGTGGTTGCCTAATTCTTTTGCTTTGAATATTCTGCGCATGACCAATAACCTTATAGTTCCTTATTTCATGTATTCGAAAATTCCATATGATGTTATCAATGCAGCTCTCTATAGTCATCCTTTAATTAATAGATTTAAAAAAAAATTCCTTGGGATGTCTAATTCATTTTCGTTTACCATTGCCAGAGGTATTAACTTAAACTCCTGTAGCTGGCGCTGATTCCCTTGTCGCCTGAGTTTTGCTATGTAGAGAATTCGGATTATTGTGTTTTAGAATTACACTACTTCTTGACTTTTTTAAGACTGTTACACAGCCACATATCGTTTGGTGAATCTCTGGTTTTAACATAACTTCTTTATAACCGAATTTCCATCGTTTTAATAGCCTTGCACTGCGCCAAGTAGTTCGGTATTCTTGCATGATGATTTTAATTTATCACTTAGTTATCAGCCTTGTGCATGGTGTATTTCCTTGACCATGTCATAATCTCCATTTGTTGCTCAGTATTACAGAGTTTTCGATTTGTCTTTAGAATTCTCATGCTTAACTCAGAGTTAATTAGTTTTCTATAGCTTTGAAATCGGTGTATAATAATGCTTAATATTTTTAGATATGAGCGGATTCCAACCTCTTTTATCACTATCACTATTGATAATGTATTGGCTAACTTAGCAATGAAATTCAGAATTTATTCCGTATTTATTTTTATCATATCTCTCTGGCGTCGAATCTTCTTTAAGAGGGATCTAAGCTAAATTACCATAGTTTCTTCTGCCTTAGTCTGCGCATAAATTATAGGTAATTTGAATTTTAATGAGAATAGTTTGCAGTCGTGACTGCTTTCTTTGTCGACATATCCTGTGTTATATGAATGTTATAGAATCTTGGCATTATGTTCTGCATCCTAAAGGTTTTAGACTTATATGGATCTTGTATTACGCATAATAGTTATTTACTTAACTTAAGTTTCTCCTTGAGTTTGGCACCAAGAATTTGATGTATGAGTTATCTTGCTTAACTCAGTCTTACCATAGTGTGCTCTTTCCATGCATGATTAATGGAGAACTCTAAGTGAACTGAAGTCTTAGTATGAGTTCAAATACGAAAGTTATCTTTAGTGTATGTTTCTTTTTTTTAATTATATTGTGCAACTGTCCAAACATATAAATACATCTATTTTGATTATAGGAATTTATATAGCTCAAATTTTTCATCAATAAAAGTATAATTTAACTTCTATAGGAATAATATTTGTGTCATAGATTTATTAATGTAATAAATTTATGTTATTCTTAGTTAAGGGGGTTTTAGACTTATTTTGTCATAGGAATGACATAATACATCTATATTGTCAAAATATTATTTAATAATCTTTGGCTCATTGAATTGGTGATGGGCATGACGTGTTTGTTGATGATAGATTAGGAGTTATGATATTCTTTTAAAAGTAGATTAAACTTTATAATTTTACTCAAAAGAATATAGCTTGAATTTTTGTGAATTGTTAGTTGTTAAGATTTCAGAGGCTAGGATACCTTTGGTGGTTTGTTTATTCTATGTGAGACATGGTGTTTGTATGATGTCGTTATTTGTGAAATTAATCTTACTCGTTGCGTATCATACCTATGTGGTATTTTGGAATTAAGCTATGTATGGTGTATTTGTAACCTTTGTGGTATTATGAGATTATATGGTCTAACTTATGTGGATGATGTGATCATTGAGAATTTTGCTTTTCGTGCTTAATGGATTTTCTTTGTATCTAATTTTGAGTCATGTGTACCTTTTCTTCCATAGGTTAGAGTATTGATTTTAAAGGAAAATGAGCTTTTAATATTTTCT
>VDFB02151156.1:23041-47011 GCA_007258455.2 Sequoia sempervirens
TTTTTTGGGAACCATCTTGGTGCACTTACCCGTATATAAAATAACAATAAGCAAATATTAAAGCTCATTTAAAAAAAAAAAATCAATACTCTAACCTTAGGAAGAAAAGGTACACATGACTTAAAATTAGATACAAAGAAAAGCTATTAAACACAAAAAACAAATATCTCAATAATCACAACATCCACATAAGTTAGACCATATAATCTCATAATAACACAAAGGTTACAAATACACCTTACATAGCTTAATTCCAAATTACCACATAGGAATGATATACAACGAGCATGATTAATTTCACAAACAACGACATCATACGAACACCACGTCTCACATAGAATAAACAAACCACCAAAGGTAACCTAGCCTCTAAAATCTTAACAACTTACAATTCACAAAAATTCAAGCTATATTCTTTGAGTTAAATTCTAAAGTTTAATCTACTTTTAAAAGAATATCATAACTCCTAATCTATCATCGACAAACATGTCATGCCCATCACCAATTCAATGAGCCAAAGATTATCAAATAATATTTTGACAATATAGATGCATTATGTCATTCCTATAACAAATAAATTTAAAATCCCCTTATCTAAGAATAACATAAAATTTATTACATTATTAATTCTATGACACAAATATTATTCCTCTAGAAGTTAAAATTAGACTTTTATTAATGAAAAATTGAGCTATATAAATTCCTATTATCAAAATAGACGTATTTATATGTTTGGACAGTTGCACATTATAATTAAAAGAAAAACATATACTAAAGATAACTCCCGAATTTGAACTCATACTAAGACTTCAGTTCACTTAGAGTTCTCCATTAATCATGCATGAAAAGAGCACACTAGGGTAAAACTAAGTTAAGCAAAATAACTCATACATCTAATACTTGGTGTTGAACCCAAGGAGAAACCTAAGTTAAGCAAAATAACTATTACATGCGTAATACAAGATCCATATAAAGTCTAAAACTTTTAGGATGCAGAACATAATGCCAAGATTCTATATCACAGGATTTGACAACAAAGGAAGAGCAGTAACGACTGCAAAAGAACTATATCTGCACGTTAACATTTCATATTATTACCTATAATTTATGCGCAGACTAAGGCAGAAGAAACTATGGTAATTTAGCTTAGATCCCTCTTAAAGAAGATTCGACGCCAGAGAGATATGGTAAAAATAAATACGGAATAAATTCTGAATTTCATTGCTAAGTTAGCCAATACATTATCAATAGTGATAGTTACACAGCCACATATCGACAAGGGAATCAGCGCCAGCTACAGGAGTTTAAGTTAATACCTCTGGCAATGGTAAACGAAAATGAATTAGACATCCCAAGGAATTTTTTTTTAAATCTATTAATTAAAGGATGACTATAGAGAGCTGCATTGATAACATCATATGGAATTTTCGAATACATGAAATAAGGAACTATAAGGTTATTGGTCATGCGCAGAATATTCAAAGCAAAAGAATTAGGCAACCACCACTAAATACGTTACAAGCCCCAACGGGCGAAAGGAATTCTTAATATAAGAATAATTCAAGACGTCTCAGTGGCTGGCTTAATACAAAAGAAATTTTCGGGAGAGAGGTTAATCATCTCCTTCAATTGAGATAGCGGCACGGCCAAAGTGGATTATATTGTGATGCCAAATGAAACAATCTGAAAGGTAGTCATGCGCTATAATCATATAGCCAACAAAATGAAAAGAATTATTACGTACGAAGAAACTTCAGTTTATAGGTACAACTAAGCCCATAAGGCTAGAAAACTCGCAGACCTGTGACATGGGCAGCGCCCTCAAAAAGAGGATTTTCACTACAATACAGGGATAGACCTAGTATGAATCCAATGCCGAATTACTGCCAAACAGGAGTTTGAAGAGATACACAAAAATTGCATGGCATTTTTTTTATGAAGATAGATTGCCCATATTGCATTTTAAGAAACATATAGAGAGAAAAATTTCAGAAATTGATTAATGAGATGGTTATGGGGCGGCGCTTTCAAAACATAAGAGCTCTGTACATAATAGAATTATGACAGATAATCAGGGAAAATATCTTCCAAGTTTTGTGAGAGTTTCATTAAAGGAATATTACGAAGATATTTCTCCAGACTTTAAATTACGCACATGGGAAGTTATATTAACTTAAGACAGATCTAAAATGAGGAGCGTCGCTATGAATTTTTTTTTACACACCATCAATATAATAAAGATTATGGAATAATCTAAAAATAAAAGGTAAGAGAACAGTTTGAGAGTAGTGCGCGGAAGGAAACAAAACCCACATTTATACCTCTTTTCTCAAAACTTGTACAGGAATTACATGAATCTAACAGGGAACAAGCATAAGAGGGAAAACTTGTCTACTCATACAAATTTTACAAAGCTAGGAATACAACACTGTCATATATATATATATATATATATTCCAGAATATAACCACATTTCATTAGATTTTTTTTTTTTTTTTTTGGTATTCATATTTGCTACATTTACAAATAAAGTTTGAAAACTTGTTCTAATGATTACTCTGAACATTGCATGTGCAGATCAGGTTGGGAGAATCATATCTACTGGCAACTTAAACTTTTTCCAATACAAACAGTCTTCAAATATAATATTCAAAACTACAGATTAAGAAATTGCAAGAAAACCGAAAAGAAGAAAACCTGATATAACTTGTTAGTTGAGCTGAATCAAAATTCTGAAGCTTTTCAATCAATCCTACTCAAAACACTGGCTATCTGACGAGAAATCTGAAACAATTCATTTTTCATAAGAGTTGTCGTGCAAAAATTTCCTCAAAGCTGCTGCCATGAAAATTTCTTCCGAGAAATGTCGTGCATCAAATTGCAACCCCTAAAGGCTTATTAATGAAATTAATTACCTCAAGTTACAACTTAACTGATTGTAATCATGCATTCCTAAGATTGCTCACATTTTTAACTTGTTGAAAACAACTATTTAAAAATACTTGCTTTTCACATAAATCCTATTTGCACAAGTAATTCATTAATTACTTTTAAAGAAATGTCTTTTCACAAATGTTGACATTCTTTTTTAATTAAATGACTTGTTTAATTTAAATTAATAAATTAAACCATAAACATAAACATAAACGTTTAATATAATATTTAAACAAATATATTAACAAATTAGCCATTTAACTAAATTAAACAGTAAATTAATTTCCAAATAAAATAACGCAAACAAAATCGACACGGCAAGAGAAAACAACACACGACAACGGGCGACAATTGGATACTCGTTCCATGAAGAACGATGGTTACACGAGGACCTGACACTATCTCCGGATCAACATAATTTTATTGGATTAGGGTACGCTTAGACCTGACAAGCAGGTGGAGCTGATACCCGATACCTGTATCTGCATAAAACATCACTTGTTAAACATATTATCATATATCGGAAAACACACCGTGAAGAAGAATCGCAACGCAATAGGGTACTCACAAGTGAGTAGTGCTACACTATCTTCTTCACTAGGACTAACAAGCATCATTATATCATAAACATAAATTACATCATGAAAATCACATTAAAACTCAGAAACAACATATCCATAACACACACATGTCTATCATAATGTCTTCATACAAACTTAACCAAATAATCTCGATATCCAATGAATCATCCACAGATTTTAACAACTATCATAACATCAGTGTTATAACTAGAAGCAATACAATATAGTATCCAAAACAACAAACGACTAGCAAAAGAACACAAGCAATCTGATACACATAGTAGCAACTGGAGGGGTACTACATTGACAACTGTGGCGAATTTCACAAAGATCTGTCGGTGTGGCACATATGTGTTGAAGGTGATATGGCTCCCCTGATGGAGATTCTAGTGGGCCATGACCCTAATTTGTCTACTCAGTTCGTTAACACTTGGAAAGATCGCCGCATGACTTGGGAAATATTTCCTTTGAAGTGAATGAGGAAGTGATAGCACATGCGTCAAGGCTTTTGTGTTCTAGTATGAAGCACTTGAAGCATACAAAAGACCAAGATAATGAAAGTATGAACATGTTTTTTGTGGGGAACGAGAATCCAATTTGTAACTAGTTAGGCTTTGAGAGATAGGCTCTTCTGTGAGGAAGTGATAGCACATGCGTCAAGGCTTTTGTGTTCTAGTATGAAGCACTTGAAGCATACAAAAGACCAAGATAATGAAAGTATGAACATGTTTTTTGTGGGGAACGAGAATCTAGTTTGTAACTAGTTAGGCTTTGAGAGATAGGCTCTTTTGTAGCCTTAGAACCATATCTGCCTCGCTCTTATGAAGTATGTGACTCTGGAAGGTAGGTACAAAACCTACTACTTCTACCATTTCCCTTTTTTAAATCACCTCTGGCATAAAATTTTGTTAAGCTTTCCTTTCTTCCTTCTAATGGATTTAGAGAGTTCTGTTGGAAAATACATTGAGGCTACTAGCCTAAATCTTGATGATACTCCTCCCATGTCGCTTCACCAAGGCCTCATTTTGAGGCTCTACCACTTCTGTCTTGCATTATGCCCGCCCAAACCCATTTCTGCTATCTGTATTGAGGAAATTGAGCCTCCCATTGTGACCAATATTTCTCCACCTAAGTCCAAAGGTCCCATCAGAAAAACCCATCCAGTCTCTGCTAATATGTATAAGTCTAAACCCGCTACTAAGAAGCTTAAGGGAAATGTGAGTGTTGCCTAGACTAGTGTTGCGGCTAGTCTCTATGAGCTCAAGTCGACCCCTACCAAGACTATTTGCAAACCCACCCCGAAGAAGAAAGGTAAGAAGGAAGTGAAGGGTTTGATGGAGCCCCCAACCAGGGACAATAAAGGTAAAAATGTGGTGGGCAAGGATTCTAAGGGGGACATGGTGGTCACAGCTACGATGGTGACTAGTGGCGATACCATCATCAAGAGATCTAGTAGGCTGGCTAAGAATAACAAGAAAGTGCAAGTTAATGACTTGGATTCGGAAGAGGAGCAGTCTGACAAAAAAGATTGCAAGGATGGGGAGGATTCTGGGGATGAGGAGGAGGAGTATGTTGGAGGGCCTCATTCCATTCTTGATATTAGCAAAGTGCAAAAGGAGAAATCAGCTTCCCATTCCTTGGACTCGTTTGACGTGGAGTGTGCTGATACTATGAAGGTTGTAGATTGTGGGGAGGAGCTCTGTGTGTTGTAGAAAAGAATGGAAAAGTTGGACAAAAAAATTTGTGGCTTGACCCGTTTCACTGTCAAGCTGGTCCATTGTGTTACCAGCCCCCTGTTAGTAGTTATGAAGGATGAAATGGAAAAGAAGAATGCGGAAGATGGTCAGGAATGGGTTGGGGATGATGTTGTTAATCTTTTGTCTAAGAACTGGGAAAATGTCAATTAGTCTATAGTTGGTCCATTTTTTTGTCTATCTATTGTTGGTCCAATGTGTTTATTTTTTGGCTTAGTCTTTTGATATTTTTTCATCTTGAACTTTATATGCCCTTGTGGCTCTCTATGTAAGGGTACAACACCATGTAAATGTTGCTTACCTTATCAAAAACACTACATGTGAGGCTTGTGGAAGCGTGTTGAAGTGTGTTGGGATCTATTTGGGTCCTAACTAAGGATTTATGTAGGTCGCCTTTCATTCCCTTCCACTGCGGGAATGTTTAGGTGTCGATCTATTTTGAATTTGTACGTATAACGACTAGTGGCCAACATTGGAGAAATTTTTTGAGGCAGAGTTTGATATAAATATGTATGGTATTGATGTGAGTTGTTGAATGAAAGAGTAAGAAGCAATATAGATGTGAGTGATATGTGTGATGCAAAATTGAGCAGAGCAGTGTGAACTTCATGATAGGGTTCTTGAATGCAGTGAGCTGAAGGCATCTGAAATCTTTCATGTGAGACTGTGAAAGTGTGCAAGCAATTGTGGTGGAATTCTTGTTGCATTGAGAATTGTTTTCTCTGTGTAACATTCTTCTTCTATCTTCTTGTATTCTTTCTATGGTAGTGAGCCCTAGTTGTGAGCCTTTTGGACATGTGTCCTATTTTGGTAGTGAGCCCCTTTTGTACCGGTTTTGCTATTACTTATATTATGAGCTAAACCTCACCATAGTTTTCCCTCATTGGGTTTTCCACGTAAATCTGGTGTTCTCTTGTGTATGGTGTTATGATTTCATTTTTTGTTATCTGCATTTCATGTTTATTCAAACTAACAGAATAAGGGTTTAATGAATGTTTGTGGATCTGATTACTGTTGAGGGTTTTGAAGGTTTAATTTGCTACAACGGATTCACCCCCTCTTAGTTGTCTTGTTCATTTCAACAATATGAAAGAGAATTTGATATAGTTTTGAATTGGAATATTTCCAAAATAAATTAAGGCTTGAATGATATATTTTTTAAAAATTAGCAACATTGCATTCTTATAGTAGCAAATTTATCTATCTTCAAATGTTTGGATTAGTGGTTTAAAAATGTTGTGAGATTACCACTATATTTTCAATTCTAACATGCATATAAAGACTTTCCAACTTGAATTTCCTATCAAATTTTGTAAGGCCTTTAAGTTCTAAAATTTGATCTAAATATTTGTTAATGTCATCCAATCACCTATAATTGATGTAAATTATTAAAATTGATTGCATGATGTTTTAGTTAAAACACCTATGTGATTATTTTGAATTACTATATTAATATAATAAAGAATAACCCCATGCTTTTATATTGTTCATAGTATGATTGTAGGAAGTGAGGAAGATGTGGCTTATGGGGACCCGCCTTCTCTCAAGTACTTCTAAAAATTCTACAAAAGAAAATTATTTGCCTCCAATCCATATAGGAGAGTTTGTATGGTCATTGTTTTGGGGACCTTTTTACTATCCTTGAATAGCACAAGATAAAATGCCTTTATCACATGTATAGATGCACGGTAGTATTATACATTTTGTGTAGAAGTAACTACACCATTATAAGAGTCTCAAGTTTTGGGTTATATTATCTAACATTGAGTTGAGGATACAATTATATCCATTCTCAAATCCTTGGTCTTGGTATTTTTATTTTTTGATTATGGTCCCTAGAAGATTATGCATAATGAGAAGATATATACTATTCTCTAGGAGACTTGTTATGGGTATTTAAAAAAAAGAAATCCATGATTAATTAGAGCATAAATTAATGCACAAGACATCCCAAGGAATGGTCACTAGAGGTTGAAAGATTAGAAATACCATGTAAGCACACTCAAGGGAAAGGAGTTAATTATTTAATAAAGTCACACACAATATTACTATAACATTATATAAAGAATTATGAACCATATCAAATCAATGTAGAGCCTCATCAATTGAAGTTTTTCTAAATGCATTCACTAGGAAAGCATAATCATAAATGTGAGCATAATATAAAATAAAAATGATTTGAATTATAAATATTCATCGTTAATCCTTCAATCATTAAATTATTAATAATATATGCATTATAATGAGAATGAACCAATCCACCATGACATATTAGAATATTACCCAAATCCATATCAATAGCATGAGTTACTTATGAAAAATGGTCATCCTATGCAATTAGAGAACCATCATGTGATAAAGAAGGTAAAGATGTTAAATAAGTATGCAAACCTCATTAAGGTCATCAATAAAAACCAACAAGAAAATATGAACCACTAAGTGCATACATAGGAGATTGCAAGGATGCAGAGGAATGCATATTATGATATGTAGGAATTGTATCATAATGAGGTGTAATTGAAGACATGAAAATAAACAAGGGAAATAACATAAAGATTTTAATTTATAGCATAACATTTTACCTTGTTTATTTTCTTTCTCCTTCAATTGAGTGGAAATAGAGTGAACCTAATGCTCCACTTGGTATGCTCTTTTTGATGTGTTGATGGGTAGAATGTGGTTTCTTAGTAAACCAATATCATGAATATATGATGACGATGCTGATAGCATAAGAGTGGACGCCTCTAATTCATAAATTTTCCAAGAGGGAAATCAACGGCCAAGATGCAATGTCTAATGAATGGATAGGATTTGAAGGAGATGAAGGCATGGATTGAAGCCTTAGCCTTGTCACCAGTGTCACAATAGTAATAGAGGTATAAGAGAAAGGTGTGATCACACGTGTGAGAATACCATGTGTAAGAAATAGGGTGGTTTATGAAAGGGGAAATTCTAAGAGATACAGTGGAATTGAATTGACCTTTTCATGCTCACACATGTGTGAGCATGAGAGGAGTAGGGACACTTTTCAAATGATGCAAAGTTTATATTTTGATCCATGTAGTTAGATATAATGACTAGGATTAAATGGACAAGGATTGAGGGTGATGTGGATTTAAATATTGGAAGAAATGTTAATGAAGATTAATTAGCCTAAATCAATTAATTAAGTAGGTATTAAATAATTGATTTAGTTGGAGGATTTGGGAGGTAAGATTAAACTTAATTAAATAAACATGAACTCATTTAATTAAGGGTGAGGGATAAGGGTAAATGGTTAAACTTAATTAAATAAATATAATTTTATTTAGTTAAGCGTAAGGGATAAATGTAAATGATGGATTAATTTGGCTAGGATAGGGTAAAGTCAAATGTAGTCAGATATGAATAAATTTAGGTGTCTCCATGATATCACATGAATCATAATCCCTAGATGTTTCAACATAATTTAGGGATAAGTCACCATCATGTGTCATGAAATAATATAATCAACATTAAGCTCATGAAAATCACAATCACTACTCATAAGAAGAGTATAATCATCATTAAGTTCATGCATAAATGAAATGAAATGAAATCTTCCTGCAAGAAAATGCCCTCCTGAGAGCCACCCAATCTTATGATTTCTTTAGTGGTGAAGGAGATATTGGGGGTTTATTCCCAGGCATTTTCTACTCCTTAAAAGGGCCTATGTCTCTTTGTATGATGCCATTAAACACACATTTGAAATCAATACTCCTAAGGTATTTATATTCAACCCTTGATTGCAATGCCAGAGAGGTAGGGGAAGATATGGTGGACAAATTCAGGGTTAAATATCATGCTATTGTGACATTGTTGGTGCATGAACACTGTTGTCCAGTCCATGCTGCAGAAACGGCCTCCAACCATTCTTGTGCCCCCTATCAAACCCACCACCCCATCATTCCCAATTCAAATAATTCGGCCCCAGTTCTCTCTCTGGAAGCTCCCCTGGATGAAGGCCTTGAAGAAAAGCAAGATGAAAATGAGGTTGATTTATGCCTCATGGAGGAGTAAACAAAATGAATCCCAGCTAGCAGCACATTTTTTTTCCTTCGCATTGTTGTCGGCTACGTTATGGCATGCCCCCCACCGACATCAGGAATCATTTTGATGGACTGTGAAAACAAGTTACAGTCACAAGTTCTTTCCTCCATTTTGTGAGCTTCTGGTTCAAAATTTCAAACCACTGCTACATGCTTCAAGTGGATATAAGTGTAATGTTCTTATCAAAACACTAGCAATTCCTACTGGCTGATAGCCGTAAGCTTCCACATGTACTCAAGTTGACACACATTGTAATATCTTGACAAATCATCAGTAGATAAGTTTTTTTGATAGTTATTCTCTGATAACCCCTATAGGGGAGTGAAGAAGAAATATGTAAATGAAATTATACCATGTAATCCATATATTACTATATAATATAAATATTGGCCTTGTGCCTTTTGCTAAAAAACAAATGAATGTATCCAAAAGAGAAGAAAAGATTGGATTTTTTATATGACATAGTTTGGGGATATGATTTGGTTGTTTCATGTTTCTAATACCTCTATATAATGGAGGCATGGGATAAAGGTTTATAAGGTTATTTTGTAGGTACTCTTATGGGATAAGTTGAGCATATTCATATATTTTATTTTCAAATATTAATACAAGATTGAGTCTCTTTAGCGGTGGAGTTTTTTTCATAAGGATTTCTCCATGTATGTATAATATTCATATGGTTTCCATATTTATTTTTTCTTCTCCAAATTACTTCATCAACTTATATAGTTTGTCACATGTTTAATTATATTAAAACACTTCATTGTTAATATTCTCATTGTGCAGTTAACCTTATGTTTAACAAACCTAAAATTTAGAATTAAAGTGATGGTTAGAAACTTGTGATGACTAGATTTTTAACTATTAGGATCCAAAGATTGACTACACCCATTATTTGGTCTAGGTGGAATGATTACATCCTCAATGACACATTTTTTTCTAATGCTAAATTTATTATTTGATACTTTAAATTGAATATTTTTCTTATGTGTATATCTATGTTTGAGAAAAACAAATATGTTAAAGAACATAATTGTGAGATTGATATGTATAGAGGGAAGTATGAAACTTCATTTATGATAGTTAAGCCCTTAGGTTGATTTGACAAAATTGAAAAGAGATAAAAGGGGCCATGGATGTCAATTAGTTGATCGTTGTGCCCAATGCAAGTTAAGTATGATGTGAATTGAGTTTGATATAAATTGTGATTGATAAATAAATATTAGTGACCCTCTAATCAACAAGAAAGATAGAAACTAATATATAATAAATGTTAATATATTGATTATTGCATCTAATGTCAACTAAGAATAAATTATAACTAAATTGTGTGGTATTCATCTATATTTCTTTTCGATTTGATCCCATCTCCTTTCCACCCCTTAAAGTGTCCTTAGATTATGTCCTTAAATACATAATCATAGACATGTAATTTGAAATTTTTGACACCCATTCCAATGGGTAATGTTATATTCAAGATTTGTTGGCCTTGGAAAACATGAAGTTCAAAATTTAAAACTAGGTACTTGATTACCCCCACCATTGAATTTAGAGGACAAGATTGCAACTACAAATTAATTTAGGATGAGAAATATCCTAAAAACTAGGTCAAGTGTGTTTAAAAATATAATACTTTTGTATTAAAAAGCGCTAAGTTCATATTTGAGATCAATAAACATAAAAATAATTAAATAATGTACTATAAAATCTACAAAGAGAAATATATGCCCTTTTATCCTCTACAATTATGTATGAATTAAAAAACATCCCCTAAATTTCCCTAACATTATTGTATTTACAAATGAGCATAGTAATCCAATATTAAATTGACAACCCATCATTTATATAAACAAGGACAAGGACAACTATTGTGCACACATGTTAGATAATTTAATGTTGTGAAGGACCTTGAAGCTAATTGGAGGAGAAACAAAATCTTCTTAATAAAACATAAGTGTAAGGACAATGTGTGTAAGGTGCTTGCAGATGGTGGATCTATCAACAATCTAGTAAGTACATAAATGGTTAGCAAATTATAACTTTCTTGTATTACAAAATATAACACTTACAAGATTGTGTAATTAAAGAAGGATAATATTGTACTTGTGGGTAATTCTTATCTTGTTAATTTCAAAATTGGTCCTCTTGTGGATGAAGTGTTATGTGATGTAGATCTAATCAATGCATGCCATTTGCTATCAGGAATACCCTATAAATATGGTTAGAAGCTTATCTATCATGGATGGGAGAATACGTATTCTAGGTACAACATGAAGGAAGGATAAATTAAATAAAAACATGGAAAGAGGAAGGAACATTTGAAGTGGTAGCTTTATCTCTTCTAACATAAGCTAGCTTTGATCTTGAAGAGAAAAAAATTCTAGGCTAATAAAGAAGGGAGATGAAGGAAAATTTGGCAGTAAAAGGGGTAAATTATTTGAAGAGTGAGGCATAACAAAAAAATGATTTGTGGAGATATAATGAGATTCAACTAGCAAGATTACAAATGCACCTCAAGAGATAAATATTGAAGTTTTAGTTGAATATAGTGTTCACTCTCATTGGATTGAAGGGGATAGTGAATTGTGAGAGTATGAGAAAAATCATAGAAATCTTCCAAAAATGTGTTGGAAAGCGTTGGTGTTGTCATTGATGTCAACCCCTAGTATTTCAGTTGTTGGATATTGTTGGTAGTATTGTCACCAGTGTCAAGTGTGGATGTGTTGTGGTTTGGTGTCGAGTGTGGATGTGTTGTGGTTTGATGTCACATTGATGTCAACCTCTAATGTGGTGTTAAGAATGTAGATGGGGAGATTGTTGGTGTTTCAAATGTTGTAGATATGTTGAGAAGGTGTTTGGGTGTTGCTGATGTAGCTAGTTCACTTGGTTTCCAAGTTCTTTTGAGAAAATTTGAATAAAAGAGTGTGTAGTGTGACCAAGGTGTGTTTAGTGATGTGTTTCACATTTATTCATGGTTGAAGATATGCTTGTGTGGTTTTGATATGATTATTAGAGGTGTTCAAAGGTGATATATCTAGAGTTTTAGGTTCTGGACCGTGCGAGAATGGAAGTTATGTTTGGAAGTGTGTATGTTTGTGTAGAAGGTTGTATAGGAGAGATGAGATTACCTCACATTTCTCTGCATTGTGGTTTCATGTATTGTAGATTTGAGAACATGCTAATATTGTTTGTATCTTCCTTCCCTTGAAATTTTTGGTGTTTAGTTGTTTTTCAAGTTTGGATTTATAAGTTGTGTTTTGTGGTAGTGTGGTTGGTTGCACATAATGATAGTGTTCTCAGTTGCAGGCAGTTGTGGTAGTTTTGCAAAATATTTTGGTGATACTGGAATATTTTGGGATGTTGTGTGGATGTTGTGAAGTGTTTCTTTGTGGTCCATATGTCTTTTTTAGACCTAGAGAGGTGTGCATGTGGTCACTTGTTAGTGTTAGTTTAGGTTTGGTCGACCTGGCATGCTAGCACTAATTGTGAAGGTTTTTTTTTGTTTGTGAAAGCATGGTGAAGCATGCCAATGTAGATTTGGGTCCTAGTTAACCCTTAGTATGGTCTTCCTTCACTTCTTTCCATTTTGGAGGTTTTTAGTGCCAACCTATTTGGTGTTGCACGTTTGAGGTGCATACGTTTCATTGAGGCCAACCTTAAGGAGTTGTTTGAGGTCGCAGATGGTATAAATGCAAGGTGAATTATTAGAGATGTTTGTGGATCTGTGTGGAAAGTGTGAGATTTGAATGTGATCAAGTGCGGTGATTTTAGTGTGAGCTTAAATGCTTATGACTTTTAGATGTAGTGAGAAGAAGGTGTCTACATTTTAGTGTGCATGAAGTTGTTGGAGGTAGTGAGCCAAAGGTTGTGGATGGCATAGAGTTGCAGTGGTGGATCTTCTTGTTTCTTTGAGATAGTGAATCTCTCTATAGTAGTTTCTTCTACCTTCTTTCATCTGGACAATGAGTCCTTTGCGCAATGATCCTTTCTTCTTTTCTAGGAAATTAGCCCTTGGCAGTGAGCCTAATTGTATTTGATGTTGTTATTAATATATATGTGAGCTAATCCTCATCGTGGTTTTTCCCTGCTTAGAGTTTTCCATGTAAATTTGGTTTTCTATTGTGTTTGGTTATGTTTGTATTTCTTTTTCATATGTTTACATTTTTACTAATGCTTAATGAGGGTTTAAATGTTGATAAGGGTTTAAAATTTAATGAGGGATTGAATGTTTTAATGTGCAACTGATTCACCCCCCCTCTCAGTTGTCTTATGCATCTACAATTGGTATCAAAGAATTTATGAAGGAGATGATAAGGTGAAGAAAGCAAGGATTTTAGAACTACAAAGCCAAATTTGAAACCCTAAGGATGTCTGAAGATGAAGACATTACAACCTACATGCTTAGAGTGGATGAAGTTATTAATGCCATCAATGGTCTCGGTGGTAAGCTGGAAGAAAGTGAAGTTGTGAAAAAGGTATTAAGAACACTTCTTAAATCTTATAGTTCTAAAGTTTTTACTATTGAGGAAGCTCAAAATTTAGATCAATATTCTAGAGATAAGATGTTTGGTGCTTTAATTTCTTATGAATTGAGAGACTTTGGTCAAGATGCTACAAAGAAAGAAACTACTTTTAAAGTCAGCAAGGCAGAGAAGGATGATGAATCAGATCTTGATGAAGTGGAAGAAAATTTTGTAAGGAGATTGATAAAGGGAACTAACAAATATAGAGGTAAGTCACCTTTTAAGTGTTTCAATTGTGGAAGATGGGTCATTATTCTTCTAAATTTCCAATAAAAGTTGCAAATGACAAACACAAGGATCATAAAGGTAAACCTATCAAGAAAAGTTATTATGTTGAAAAAGGAAATGGTGTATTTGATGATGAGGAATTGGACTATCTTGATGATGATAGTGATGAATTATTGTTCATGGCGATAAGTGTTGGAACTAATTCTACTAATCCTAAAAGATGTGTGAAGGAAAGTGCTCTGAAAACATGTCATAACATCGAGGGAACTATGGTGACTTCCTTTCATGCAAGAGAGGAGAGGAATTACTAGATAATTGACAGTGGATGCTCAAATCATATGACAGGTGATAAGAGTAAGTTTGTTAAACTCCAAAAGTATGATGGTGGTCTTGTTAAGTTTGGTGATAATACATTTACTAAGATATGTGAAAAAGGATCAATTAGTTTTGATAGAAAGCATAAGACAAATGGTGTTCTTTATGTCAAGGGTCTCTGACATAATCTTCTTAGTGTAGGACAAATGTGTAGTAGAGGATACAATTTGGTGTTTCAGGATGGTGATTGTGAAATCAAAAAAGGAAGCTTTGATACTTTGGTTGTTGTAGGAACAAGGACAAAAGGTAATGTTTATCAACTCAAAGGTGGTGGTTTTAGGAACTTTATATCTCAAATCAATAAAATTTGGCTATGGCATAGAAGAATGGGTCACATCAATTTTGATAGCCTAGGGAAGATTAATTCTATTGATGTTGTGAGAGATCTACCAAAGATTACAAAGCATATCAATGCAATCTGCAAAGAGTGTCAGTTTGGAAAGAAAACAAAGAAGAGTTTCAAGACTAAAGAATATTCTACCATAGGTCCTTTGGAGTTGGTACATACAGACCTATGTGGACCTACCAAAATAAGAAGCTCTAGAATGACTTATTGATTGATTGATGATTATTCTAGAATGAATTGGGTGACATTTCTCAAAGAAAATCAAAAGCTCTAGATAAGTTTCAAGATTTTAAATCTACGGTTGAGAATGAAATGGATCTGAAAATCAAGTGCTTAAGGTCTAATATAGGTGGTTATTTTAATTCAAATGAGTTTAACATTTTTTGTGAAGATCATGGAATAAAGAGACATTTGTCAACTCCTAGGACTCCTTAGCAGAATGGAGTTATGGAGAGGAAGAACAAGATAGTTCAAGAAGTTGCAAGAACTATGATGAAGGAAGCAATTCTACCAAATTTCTATTGGAGAGAAGCAATTTATACTATAGTCTACATTCTTAATAGAGTTCAAGCAAGAGTAAACAATTCAAAGACTCTTTATAAGTTATGGTATGGTAAATTTCTTATTGTGAAATATTTTAGAGTGTTTGGAAGCAAATGTTATATCAGAAGAGATGAAGAAAACTTAGGAAAGTTTGATGCAAGATATGATGAAGGAATCTTCTTTTGATACTCTACAAAGATCAAGGCATACAACTGCTATAACAAAAGGATGAAGAATATTGTTGAAAGCGAAAGTGTCAAAGTGGATGAAGAACAATGGAAGAATTTTGTGTTGATAGAAGTATATGAATCTGATGAATCCCCTTGTAGTGAAGAAGAAAAAGAAGAAGAGAAGGAAAAATAGATGATAGTTGAAGAGGAAGAAGCTTCATAAAAGATCCCTAAGACTCCTAAGTATATGCAAAAGAATCATTTTGAAGATCAAATCATTGGAGATAAGAGAAAAGGTGTGTTGATAAGGAGAAAAGCTACTATGATAGAGGAATAGGAAAACTTTTGTTTACTTTCAAAAGTAGAACCTAAAATAGTAACTGAAGCATGCAAGGATGAGAACTAGATCAAAGCTATGGAAGAAGAGTTGGGACAAATTGAGAAGAACCATACTTGGGAATTTTTCCCAAGACCAACAAATGAGAATGTGATAGGAACTAAATGGGTTTTAAGGAACAAATTGGATGAGGATGGAAAAGTTATTTGAAATAAGGCTAGACTTGTGTGTGAGAGCTACTCACAAGTGAAATGAATAGATTTTGAAGAAAAATTTGCTCTAGTGGAAAGAATGGAGGTCATTAGAATGTTTTTGGCTCTTACAACACATAAAGATTTCAAAGTGTATCAGATGGATGTCAAGTCTGCATTCTTGAATGGTGAGTTAGAAGAAGAGGTGTACATTGAACAACTGGAAGGTTTTCAGTTATTAGATGATGTTGATATGGTTTGCAAGTTAAAGAAGGCCTTATATAGGCTCAAACAAGATCTTAGAGCTTGGTATGAAAGATTGGATAAGTATTTGTTGTAGAAAGGATTCAAAAAGGGTATTGTAGATAGCAACCTTTACTTTAAGGTTGAGGGAGATCAAATTGTAATTGTGGTTGTGTATGTTGATGACATAATCTTTGGAGGAAATGAAGGCATGTGAAATAAGTTTGCAGAAGAGATGTAGAAATATTTTGAGATGTCAATGTTTGGAGAGATGAATTTCTTCTTTGGGCTACAAATATGTCAATCAAAACAAGGTATTTTCATTTCACAGTCAAAGTATGTTAAGGAAATGTTGAAGAAGTTTGGAATAGAGGATTCCAAACCAGTGTGTACTCCTATGGTTATTGGTTGTAAGTTGAGCAAGAATGATGAATCTCCTAAGAAGATTATAGCAATTATAGATCAATGATTGGTAGATTGCTATATCTAACTGCTACTAGACTGGATATCATGCATGCAATGTGTCTTGTGACAAGATTTCAAGAAGATCCTAGAGAATTGCATGTGGCAGTAGTGAAGAGGATATTTAGATACTTGAAGGGAACTATGGACTTTGGTCTATGGTATCATAGGAATACTGATTTCTCCTTGAGTGCATATACAAAGGCAGATTGGGTAGGTTGCACATATGACAAAAGAAGTACAAGTGGAGGTTCTTTCTGTCTTGGAATAAAATTGGTTTCTTGGTTGAGTAAGAAGCAAGATTCAGTGTCATTATCTACTACAAAGGTAGAATATATTGCAATAAAATCATGTTGTACACAACTGTTGTGGATGAAGTAGACATTGAAGGATATCAAAGTATCATATGATGAACTTATATCTATCTTGTGTGATAATTCAAGTGTTATCAATATTTCAAAGAACTTGATAATGCATTCAAGAAAAAAAACATATCTCTATCCGATATCACTTTCTAAAAGAAAAAGTTACAGAGAATGAGGTGAAGTCGGAGTATGTGGCTACAAAGGAACAAGTTATAGATATTTTTACAAACGCTCTTCCAAAATATACTTTTAAGTATCTTTAGTAGAAGTTAGGGGTTATTGCCCCTACTTCTTTCAACTAGATGCATAAGAGTCTACATCTTTCTACGAAGTATTTCAAGATACATTCTTGGTCTTGGACTGATGTTGAAGGCTACCTCTCAGGGGGGTAGGTAGTAGTGTTCTTTTTTGGTACAGTCAAGGGGAGCATATCTTGTGCTTGTAAGGGGGAGAGAACTAAAAAGTAAGGGCAGTGTAAAGAGAGTGCAGATAAAGAGTAAGAAGAAAAGAGAGAGAGAGCAGTGTAGTGTGTGCAGTAGTGAGAATTGTATGGAGAAGAGTAGTGGAGCTTGAGAAGTTTCTTGTTGGTGTTGCCTAAAGAGACGTGTGCAAGTGTTGTCAAATGGAGAGATTGTTTCCCTTTGTCATTGATTTCAAAGGGGGATAGTATGATCTAAAAAACACAAGGGGAGAGTGATGTCTGCAAAACTCCTCAATATAGGGGGGAGAGAGTGATATTGTAGGAAGAATAGAAAGGGGGAGATAATGGTGTCTAAAAGAAACAAGGAAAATAAGTGTAAGATATTCCCTGGAGTAAGGGGGAGTGCTACTTGAGAGTAGCATATACATAGTTGTTGTTGATAGTTGTTTTTGTTGTTGATGGTTTTTCAAAGCTGTTGTTGGCATCAATGACAAAGGGCGAGATTTTTGGACAGTGTTGGTGTTGTCATTGATGTCAATCCCTAGTATTGGAGTTGTTGGAGATTGCTGGTAGTATTTTCATCAGTGTCAAGTGTGATGTGTTGTGGTTTGGTGTCAAGTGTGGATGTGTTGTGGTTTGATGTCACATTGATGTCAACCTCTAGCGTGGTGTTGAGCAGGTATTATAGATGGGGAGATTTTTTATGTTGTAGATGCTATAGATATGTTGAGAAAGTGTTTGTGGTGTTGTTGATGTAGCTAGTTCACTTGGTTTCCAAGTGCTTTTTGTTGGAGGTTGAAGGTTGCACCAAATGGTTGCCATTGATGTCAACATAGTACTGCATATATGACTCATTTACTAGAAGTTATTTCACATTGAAGATGACCGTTATGTGTTTCCCAATATGTTGGTTTTAGGTCTGGTTCCTACTGTGTGACAAACTATGAGTCAGATATTTGAAGATCTTGGCCGAATTAGCGGGTGAAATACTGTTATGGATGTTTTGGCTGACCTAATTGATGTGTAAGATATATATATATATATATATATATATATATATATATATATATATATATATATATATATATATATATATATATATATATATACATATATGTCTCAAAGGGAGGTCATGAGGTTGTATACAGAAGGACATAGAAGGATGGTGGCTGGATTCAGTGGTGATTGAGACAAAAAGTGTGTGATCAGATCAGAAGTATTGAGTGACTTTTGATATGTAGTACTATCTTTACAGAACTTCATCTGGAACTAAATTCAACACAAGAAAAGATGCAATTCATCAGTTCTCTTTTGGTGGTAAGCCATAACTTTTGTATTCTAGCAATGATCCATCTTCTTTGTATCTCTGTGACAGTGAGCCCTCCGGGTTGTAGCCTTGTGGACAGTGAGTCCTTATTTCAGGAAGTGAGACTTATCTCAGGCAGTGAGCCTTTTTGTAATTGGTTTTGATATTATCTATAGTGTGAGTTAATCCTCACCGTGGTTTTTCCCTCATTGGGTTTTCCACGTAAATCTGGTGTTACTGTGTTTATGTGATGATTTTTAGTTTTGCATTTATTAATGAATCCTTCATGCAATATTTGGATCTAGTTTCGGTATATGGTTAAAGCTTTTAATTAGGTGACAATTGATTCACCCCCCCTCTCAGTTTTCCAGTTCAACAATTGGTATCAGAGCGTGGTCCTTTGGAATAAGTTTAACAACTTAAAGGAGATCTTGGTAGGTGTAACTAAATGATGAAGGGATCTAACTTAGATGAAGAATTAAGATCAAAGACCTCAGAGTCTGAGAATGAAGACCTAAAAGAAAATGTCAAGCAGGCAAGTGAATGTATTCAAAAATTAAGAAATTAGATCTGAAAATTTAAATTGAAGCATAAAGAAGTTTACCAGGAACTAAAAGAAGCAAAGGAGACTGTTGAAAATATAAGGATGAACTTGAAGAAAGAAAAAGAATGGAAGAGAATCTGAAATTGGAAATTGGACAAAGCAAATAAATTATCAATCAAAAGACAGAAAAAATGTGAAAAGCTTGAACAGGAAGTAGTAATTCTCAAATCTAATCTGGAAAGGGAAAAAAAATTTGAAGAAAAATTTAAGATAAGTTTGGGAATGCTTGATGAATAGATTTCATCTCAGAAGCTTGCTAAGGATAAAGGTGGTCTAGGACTTGAAGAAGGACAAAGTTCAAAGACTAATCCTAGTTTCAACAAAATGAACAATCAAAGGAAATTTCAAGGTAGTGCTTATCAAGACAAGAGTAGAAGGATCAATACTGAAAGGATACCCAACTGACAACCGAATAATCAAAGGTACATATATTTGAATGGGTTTGTTACTCATGCAATAAATTCAAACATAGAGCAACAAAATGTAGAAGAATGATGAACCAAAATAGATCAAGTCAGAGTGTTGGATTCTTTGGTGGACAATGCTATATTTGCGACAAGTTTGGACATAGATCTACAAAATGCAGAAGTCAGATAATGATGAACATATTTAATACCGGTAGAAGATTTCATTCTTTTCAAGGCTACTATTACACATGCAATATTTTTGGACACAAGGCTAATCAATGCAGGACAAAGATGAGTACAAACTCTCTTGATCAAAGATTTGTTGTATGCCACTCTTGCAACAAACCAGGACATATCTCAAAATTATGTAAGAGAAAAGTTGGGAAGAAACTAAATCCAAAACAAAAGAACAAGCTTATAAACAAGGCGAATCTAGAAGAAGTGAGAAGAGAAATGGAAAAGATCTAGAGAAAGAAAGAAGAATCAAAGAACAAGAACAAATAAGATAATCTTGTATCTGCATTCGGTGCAGATACCTCTTCTATGAATTAAATCTAGTAATGGATTTAGGGGGAGAAATCATAGAAAAATCTATCAAATCCCTGGTATAAGAAGTGTCATGTAATGACACAAGGGTATGCGATGTGAATTTTCATCCTGAAGGAAATGAAGAAATTTTCGGTAGAAAACAAGCATTATAGAAGATTTGTGGAATCCTTTTACTTACAGTGCATTTCACAAAATGGTTAACAACTTTGGTGGAAGGAGGAAGTGACAGATTGAAGTACAAATGATTATGTCATGAGCAATAAATTATCCTTTATGATGAAACCCTAAAAGCGATAAGTTAAATAAGGAGGATTGAGTGGTCATTTTCATTTTGAAGTGAACGAGTTGAGAAATAAAGAGCTAGGGTTAATAGCAAGCGAAAGTACGAAGAATAAGGCTGAAGTAATGTAGTCAAAGGAAATGGTGGTATTTAGTTTGCGCAACAACAAATTGCAAAAATTGAGTAAGTTACAAATTGATGAATTTGATCATGAAAATATTCAAAATTTCGAGGCTTCTCTTTCATTTGAGCAAATGAAAAAGGTCAAGAATTTAGAGCACAAGGGTTTAGACATTTGGAGTGAATTTCCATAATTTTTGAATGTGGACATTATTCAGGTTATTTTAAGCAGAATTCAAGGTGATCAAATGATCTTTGACAAACCTTATGAGATCATGAAGGAGGCAATTGCAAAAATAACAAGATTATGCAATAACAAACCCATTCCAATCAAGAAATTCGTAAAGAACAAAGAGGTCAAAGCCCTAACTAGGGTAATAGGAGATCAAAGGGCACTTATAATTCACACCATAATCAACCCAGTGATAAGGTATGTGGCATATGACATCTCATATAATATTTATTTTAGGAATAGGGAAGGTTCTACCTCAACAATTGTTTTTTATGTTGCACATCAAATGGTTGAGAAAAAGGAAGATTTTGACTTGTGTGAGTTGCTGAGAAATAAATTAATGGACAATATAACTATGAAAAAGAATGAAAATTATCCTTTTCTCTTTGGAACCTTGGTTATATGCTTGATGATGTATTTTCTGAATTCATTACCATTAAATGAAAATGTTGTGTGGAAGTCTGCTATACTAGTTGGGAAGCAAGTTTACCGATATTTGAACTGTCTAGTAGGAAAGGAAAAGGTTTTCAAAGAGTATTTTGAAATCAAAATAAATGCATGGAATTTTGGTGTGGTTTCTAGTTCGATTATGATGTTTGAGGAAGGATTCTCCTTCAGAAAGAGGAAAACAAGAAGAATCAGTTCATGTCTCCCTCCAGAAATGAAGATGAAGACAGAGGAGAAGGAAGAAGAAAAGGAAGCAAAAATTGTAGAAGCACTTGATTTGGTATCGACAGATGATGATGAAGAAAATGTTACTAAAGAAAAGATGTTAAAGTTTCTTGAGCAACTTGATGGAATGAAGAAGATTGGAGATATATGATTGTCTTGACCATCATATGAACAAGATGAGATTACAGATGCTCTGACTATTTACATAATTCATAATGATATTGATCTAAGTGAATTGACAAGTATTTTATTGGAAGTATTGATTGAACATATTGAAGATAGAATAAGGGAATAGTCACATGGTGAAACAATAGAAAAAGATGAAATTCAATTGGATTTAGAAGAAAGATGCTGAAATGCACAAAAGAGGTTGACTGAGAGTACAAATGAACTGAAGACCTACATCAAGAGTGTAAAAAGTGTGTATAGGTATTGTCTCTGGTGGCCTATTTCTATTGGGAACTACAAAACAAAAATCAATACTATTGAGCATGAATTGAACTCTATTGGAAAAACCTATGATGTTCTTAATGACAAGTATGGAACACAAAAGAAAAGGTTCAATTCCTTACAATCTGATCTTGCAGTCATCATGGTACAAAGGGATGGTATTGTGAAGAAATCTTGTAAATTCAAAGAGATAATTGAGTTAAGATTGGAACAACTTTTCGGTCTCTTGGTGGATGCTAAGAAAAATGCACAAAATATTGCTATTTCAGATACTCTTCTGGAAATAATTGATTCAATAGCGAAGAACAACGATATTTGTCTATACATCAGGATGGTAGTGGATTCCTGGAAGAAATGTCTTCTGGAACTGAAAGAAAAATACAAGGAAATATTTTAAGGAAAGAAGGATTGAGGTAAAGAATCATTTTTTATAACCTTTTTGTAAAAGTTTTTGAAGTAAAGGAGAGATAGAATTTTTTTTGTCATTGATGTCAAAGGGGGAGAGAGAGAGCACGTGAAAAAGGGAGAAAGGAGGCATGTGAAAAATGAAAATCATTTCATCTCATTAAAATATTTACAAAGGTTCTTGTTGTTGGCTTTTCATGTCTTGTGTTGCCAACAATGACAAAGGGGGAGATTGTTGGAGGTTGAAGGTTGCATCAAATGGTTGTCATTAATGTCAACACATTACTACATATATGAATCATTTACTAGAAGTTATTTCACATTGAAGATGACCATTATGTGTGGTTTGATATGTTGGTTTTAGGTCTAGTTCCTATCGGTGACAAAATATGAGTTGAATATTTGAAGATCTTGGACGACTTAGCATGTGCAATACTTTATGGATGTTTTGGCCGACCTAATTGATATGTAAGATAAATACACATATATATATATACATATACATGTGTCTCTCCGGAAAAGAGAGGAGATGCGAGGTTATGCAAGAAGGACATAGAGATAGAAAAGTGTGTGGATTTAGTAAATCAAAATAAGCGAATTGGGCAAAGATAAAAAGTGTGTGATCAGATTAGAAGTATTGAGTGACTTTTGATAAGCAGTACTATCTTTACAAAACTTCATCTGGAACTGAATTCAACAAAATAAAAGGTGTAATTCATCAATTCTCTTTTGACGGCAAGCCATAATTTTTTGTATTCTGGCAGTGAGCCATCTTCTTTGTATCTCTATGGTAGTGAGTCGTCTGGGTTGTAGCCTCGTGGATAGTGATTCCCAACAGTGAATCCTTATTTCAGGCAATGAGCTTTTTTGTAATCGGTTTTGATATTCTCTATAGTGTGAGTTAATCCTCACCGTGGTTTTTCCCTCGTTGGGTTTTCTGGTGTTACTATGTTTCTGTGATGACTTTTAGTTTTGCATTTATTAATGAATCCTTCATGCAGTATTTGGATCTAGTTTCAGTGAATGGTTAAAGCTTTTAATTAGGTGACAACTAATTCACCCCCCCTCTCAGTTGTCTTGTTCAACACTTTTGAGAAAATATGAATAAAAGAGAGCGCAATGTGACAAAGGTGTGTTCAGTGTTGTGCTTTGTATTTCTTCATGGTTGAAGATATACTTGTGTGGTTTGGATATGACAATCAAATGTGTTTAAAGGCGCTATATCAAGAGTTTTAGGTTCTAGATTGTGCAACAGTGGAAGTTGTGTTTGATAGTGTGTCTGTCTATGTAGAAGGTTTTCTGGGATAAATGTGATTGCTCTACATTTCTTTGCATTGTGGTTTCTTGTCTTACAAATTTGGGAATGTGCTAATATTGTTTGTATCTTCCTTCCCTTGAAGTTTT